>JAPYYX010002219.1:0-17574 GCA_030522605.1 Cremastinae sp. B BG-2022a | reverse complement strand
ATGACCTTGAATTTCGAGTATGTTATTCTTGAATCAATATGCAACAACTTTTCTTCATATACATAAGTTCAAAAACCGCTTATTACGGAGATACACTGAATAAAAAACTTTTGATTTGACTGTACCACGACAACTACCTTAATTTAATTTTTTTATTTTTTAAGGATAATCCCTGACAAAAGTAATTTTTCCAGGCTGAATTGTTAAAATTTCGTCTTTGTTTTTCTGTTGGAAAATTGAAATTTTTCATTGTGATATTTGGAATGATACTCAACAATTTTCCGATTTTTTATCAACAACTTTCATATGATTTATTGTTTAAATAATTAAAAAACAAAAATTATGGACAACGTTGTGTCTACTGATAGTACAAACAAATTATCAACAAAACCTGATCGTTTTAATCAATTTTTACATACTGTTAGAACAAGTTTAGTAGAAGTTAACTAAATTTGGTACTAGGATCCTTTAATATTCGAACATCTTGAGAAAAAATTTACAAGCAACTACTACCGTTTTTTCGATATTTATAATTTAATATAATTTCATTTTTTATGAATCTGCATAAGAATACGTATAATATTCAATTTATTGTAACTTTTAAACAATTACGTGAATCATTGGATTGAAATTTGCAGAAAAGCATCAGAGTTCTATTATCAAGGACTTATAAAATTTTCAAATTTTCACCACAGTTTCGTGTTATCTCCAATCCATCCTTAAATTTAAATAAAACGAAAAAATGTTTAAACTGAGAACCAAAAATAGTGTACTTTTAATCTAAAATTCCTCAGTGATGAAAAAAAATTTTATTTAAGATATCCGAAGTTTTTATTTTTTAATTTTCTATTTAAAATTTCATTCAGCTTTAATTCATCGCACTTCCGGTTTGGAATTCAAACACTTTGTTCCGCGTAATAGAAATATCTGGGTCGATCGGACTAAAGGTCTCGGCCTAGAAATATTCTCTAGTGTGAAATAGCGCGAGCGAGCGTGTAGAAGAAAAATTCTTTTTTATCCTTCTCGTTCTCTTTTCTTTTTTTCGATTCTCGAGTGGAAAAGATGCCGAGAGCTTTACAGTCGCTGCTGCTACTCTACTCTTTTTTCCTCCCCCTTTTTCTATTTTTTCGCATTTCCCGAGGTAAAAATTCTTTCTCGATGTGACCTTGTTCCTGGGGCCAACTACCCTCGAATCTCACTGCCTGCATAAGGATAGCATCCTCGAGGGCCCTGAGGCTACATTATTCCCTCGAATTTTTCGAAGACGCGAAAAAAGATACCGATGTACATATATTTTTCTCTCTCTCGTTCTTCCTTTATTTATAATCATTTCTTTCGAATTCTGTTCCAAAAAATTCACATAAAATTTTTATTTGTTTTTTTTTAATCGAAATTTTTTTTTTTTTAATATTTTGAAAAATTTTCTCTCAAAACTTTTTCAAAAAAATACACACAGAATTTTATTGTAACTTTTTTTATCGACACCTCTTTCAAAAAATTTCCGAAAAAATTCGTACAAGATATTTTTCCATTTATTTATTATTGTAATCTTTTACAATTTTTTTTAATACTTATAAATTGAATTGATTAAAATATTTAGCCGAGCCGTCTTAAACAATTTCAAAATCTGTACTTTTTTACTTTTGAAAATTCGTACAAAATTTTTTTTTATTTATTTGTTAATGAAACCTTTCAAAATTTTTAAATACTGATCAACCGATGATCAGAATTGAACTGACGAAAATATTCAGCTGACCCTCCTTAAATAATTTCAAAATCTATATTTTTTAATATATTAATAAAAACCCGGCAGTAAAAATGTGAGTAAATGATAAATGGAGGAATGTTGGGGTTGAAATGGAAGCTCGCCGAGTATGTTTAGCATCGTTAAGACTCGTTCGGGGAAAGAATGAAAGGAGAATCGTTAACGCGGAATGCGAGGCCGCAGTTAAAGGCAGAACGCTCCGGTCCGAGGTCCCCGGTGGATTTCGGACGTTCGAGAGATGAGAGCATGATCGCTCCCCGAGGTGGAACTGTCCTAATGGTTACGATATCGTTTGGCCAAGCTCCCCGGAAATCTCGTTGCATCGTTCTCCCGCGAAACTTGTCCCCGACACAGGAAAAGCGTCTCCGTAATTGGTAAAACGAGCGCGATACGAATCCTCCACCGAGACGATGTCTTGAAATAATAGATCGGCCACTCGAGGGCCAGGTCAAACGTTACTGCCCTCCTGGATTACAAGGGAGATAAAAATAACCCGCCCCTGTGTGGAAATGAAGGAAAAATTATTTTCAATTGCTCCAACAAAAAATAAATGAAAAAAAAAATTAAAACTGAAGAACGGACTCTGGAATTGTTTTTATAGTAATCAAGCCTGAGTTATTAATTTTTTACTATTATTATTTTTTTTAGTAATCGTTTCGTTCTGTTTCAGAGACAAGGCTGCATTCATGGTGAGGAGTTGCCATATTTCTTTGGGGCGCCACTGGTCGGTGGACTCTCTCACTGGCCTAAAAATTATACGAAATCCGAGATTGGACTTTCGGAGAGCGTTATCCTGTATTTTACAAATTTCGCAAGAACTGGGTGAGACATAATAGATTTCTGATATTTTCTTAGTTGTAAGATACATATGGGTCATTCCATGTCAAATCACCGAATTTTAAAAATTGTAATTTTTAAAACTCTGAAATTTAAAAAATTTTAATTTATAAAAATCGGTGATTTGACATGGAATTACCCATATATAGATAATATAATATTTTTCAACGTTCGAACATACAAATTCATGATTATCAAAGTGTATACGAAACATGTTTCTTACTACTGTTGAATATATTTTTAAAATTGTTATTCTAGAAATCCTAATGAGGGTACGCCAGATCCAGGACCACCGGGACCACGTCCTGACCGCACGAAACTAAAAAACGTTGCGTGGACGGCTTATGAGGAGAAACACAAAAATTATTTAATAATTGGTACGGAATTTACCACAATTATGACCTAAAAAATAGAAAATAATAATAAAGTCAATTTAAAATTTAAAAAAATTAAAAAAGTAACTTGTATTTATAATAATTGAAATTTTTTTATCAGATACGAAATCAAAGCTCAAGAGCCATTACCGAGCTCACCGACTATCTTTCTGGCTCAATCTTGTCCCGGATCTCCACAAGCCGGGAACGGACGACGTGCCGAGATCGCACCACTTGCTGGACGCCGAGCAGGTTAGCAAAAATATTTTTCTAAGCCTACGTACGATATCGAGACATGTTAGAAGTGAAAATATTTTGTATTTTCATTGTGAAAAGTCTAAAAATATATTCTTATATTTCGTATTTCTGTATACCTGACGAATTTTTCAAACTCTTGTTTTCGTAACGGGCATGAAAATTCCATCGAAAAAAAGTTTTTTAAAAAAAAATATTGATTTTTTATTCTAAACCATTTTTTTCAATATTATTTTTGATGAAAGATAAAATAATTTTCTGATCGATAAATTGTTTTTGTTTTTTATTTCACTCGCAGTGTATTAAAGTGAATAGTTATGAATCAATACACGACAATATAATTTACAAAAAAAAATTTACCAATTAAATTTTAGTGTTGACTATTAAAAATATTGAAAAGAGCAATAAAAATGTGAGTAGATAAATCAGAAGATTATTCCGAGATAAATTGTCTCATAAATAAATAAATAAACATCGTGACAAAAACGATAAAAATAAGACAAATTCATAAAAAAATAAATAATGAAAAATGATAAAATAAAAAATGAAAATTTTAAAGATCAATTCAAAAACTGAAGAAATACGAAAAAATCGGAATAATTTATTAAATATCCTTTTTTCAGGTTCCACCGAGACTGATACAGAGAATCCCAACGACAGCGCGTTCGACAACGCCAGAAGCGACGACGGAGCGTTCGTCGAATCACTCGACGACGTCACCGAGCGAACTCGCGTTCGAGGAGACGACGAATCAACCCGAGGATGGATTCGCGGCGTATTCAACAGCATTGAGCGTGACGATAGCCATCGGTTGCAGTCTCTTGATCCTGAACGTTCTCATATTCGCCGGAGTTTATTATCAGCGCGACAAAAATCAGCATCACTGCCCGAAGAAGCGTCACCAGGAGAACGGCCAAATGCCGAACAACATTTGCGGCGAGCTGGAGACGAAAACCTCCGCGGAGCGTCATCACATCCAGCACATACCGCCCCCGGACTTCGCGGACCTGCAGAACAACACGTGCCACGTGCCGATGCCGCCTCCACCCCCGAAGAACACGAAGCCGATGAAGCCGGGGCAAAATCTGATCATGAGCCCGAATCAGCTCCAGCAGGAGGCGATGCCGATGTCCGGACTCGGGACCCTCAAAAAGGGACACAATCATCAGCAGATCATGGAGGAACTCAGGGTCTGACTCTAGGAGAACGGCTCCTCGTAGAGCTGTGAAAATTTTTACAATATCGCGCGACTCCTCGCGACAGCGATTAAAAAAAAAGTCTAAGCGAGTCGTTCCGGGAGGTACGGACAATTTTTACAGTGCCCGGAGACTCGTGAACTGCAATCTTGTACATTTTCGAATTGTGTTTTTATTCAAAGGTCGTGTGGAATATTCTAACGAGAGGAATGGACTCGAGCGAGAGAATCACGAGATTAATAATAATCGTCGAGCGAGTTTATTTTGAAAAAGAATGCATGAGTGTGTTCCTGAACGCTTTACGTCCCTGTGCGGATTATTTTTTATCGAGAATGGAAATACTGGAGATTTTACGTCGAGGTCGAAGATCGAGTTGATTTCATCTCACGTATGGAAAGAGGAAAAGTTATCAAGAGATCTTGTTAGACGAGATGTATATTTTCTGTCACAAGAGAATTTTATTATAATTTATTTTTGTTGAAGAATTAAAAATTTTTTAGATATGTAATTTCAAATGATACTCAAGAGTTATCTAACGTTTCATTGAAACTTTTCGTACTATTTATTGTCTTAACAACACAAAAACAAAAATTTATAATTTTTTTTAAGAAAGTATAAATTAAATGTTAGAATTATAATCATTCATTGTTTAAACAATTAAAAACAAAAATTTCAGTCAAAATTGTCTAAAATGGATTGCATTGTTTATGTGCCAATTACAAAAACAAATTAAAAACCAAAAACTCATTTCTTGAACTTAATTTATAAATTTATTTATAAAATTTTAAATTGAGATAATTTAAAAATAAAATATTTTTTGTATCTCAGTCAATAATTTCCAAAGAGAACTTTTAAGTACATTCACGAATAATGTGTCCAAATTCCAGCAATTTTCCATTTAAAAAAAAGATCATCAAATCTTGAAAAAAGTTACACGTAACAATTTGATCTGTCATCGAAAGTGTAGAGTGTTGAGAAAAAACTCGATCATCGATCAGGAAAGTAACGTCGTTATGTTTTAGCACTGAACGTGCCAATGCTCAATTTGACAAAGCTCGACGATAAACGCGTTGTGTGCAAGCTGTCCCGGAAGGATCGTCAAAAGCTCTCAATCTCGAAAAAAAAGGAAAAAAAAAGTTCACCCTACTTGGTTGTAAATTCGAAATTCGGTCTCCAGAGCTTTGACAACCTTTTCCTCGAGCTTGGGATATCTTGTGAATGTATAAAAGTAACGATAAGTTAATTTTTTATCGAGTTGGCCGAGGACGAAATAATTTTAGAAATCCTCGATTCTTTTGGCCGACGAGTATCGTGGAGTGAAAATTTCTGTGTTTAAAAAAAAATCGTGGGACTGATCGACTTGGATAAAAAATAAGAACTAAAGAAAAAAAAATCCGTGCATGAAAATCGATACTGCCAAATTAGCACGGACGATTTAGTTAGAAAATATCGAAAAATAATGCGATCACGTTCTCGTACCGATCGATAAATCGCCGATCGGTAATCGTGTGATTTCTTGTTTATTTTCGAACGAAGAACGTTTCGACTTCGAACCCAATTCCGAGGACCCATTTCTTGAGCGTGAACAATATCCCAAAGTTGAATCAAAGTTTTGAGATCGGTTCCGGAATCGTTTTACTGCCGATTTTCCAAAATTTTGATCATCGTAGGCAAAAATACTTTGTAAATATATATTAAAAAAAACAGAACGGAAACGATGAGGAATAAAAGAGAAACGATTCGATCGCGATGAGAGAATTTGTGTCTCGGGTTCGGCGATTCCAAACGGGCGCGGAAAGTAGGTCGAAAATTTAATGTAATATAAATTTAAGAATGAAATATGAGACTGGAGTGTTTAGAAACAAAAAATAAAACCAAAAAGAAAAAAAAAATATTTAAAAAGAACGAAAAACGATCGAGACGTACAGGGCGCAATTTTAAATTTGTATATAATTGATATTATAATAAAGTACGTAATCGATTACTATCAATGAAGGAATTCAAAAAAGAAAAACTGAATTTTCACTCAATTTCCAATTTTAATTTTTTTTTTTTTTTTTCAAATTAAAATAATTCACAAATAAACGAAAGAAAAATTTATTTTCGAATACCAGAAAAAGGTAAGTAATCAAAAAAGCATTTATTTAATTAATGATGGAAAAGTGAAGGAGCGAGGAAATTTTTTTCAAAGCAAAACTCTTTTTTTCATCATCATCGAATATCTACTTTATTGTATCCTATACAGATACGTTTTTCCAATGCGTTTTGCGCCACAAAAAGTACGGCATTGCGTGTTACACGTATAGAAATCGATAAAAGTGTAAGCGATTTTTCAAACAATAATAATAACGATGATAATAATAATAATAATAATTGAAAATCGAAAAAATAAGGCATGACACGTGAACAGGAACGCTTCGACTCGTTCGTCACTGTTTCAATTTTATTTTCAATTGTCACTTATTTTTCATTCCACTCGAAGCTATTTTTCTCGTTCAATTAAAATCATACTTCGAGTTCACGACTGCGACATTTCGCTAAAAAATTTTTTTCGTAATTGTATCACGTTCGGTTTTTTCTTTCTTTCTTTTTTTGTGCCAAGACAATTGGAAAAATTGTTTTCGTTGATGCAAAAAGAAGAGGGGAAATGTAGTAATAAAATTCTGGTAAAAATTTTCTTGTCCGTTTCCACTCGATAATTGCCATTTCATTCATTTTTGTTAAATTTTTTTTTTTTTCGTACCAACATCGAGGCCAGTCTTCTTTCTTTCTCCCCAAATCAATCAGCACGTACACCTTTGACCCTCTACGCACCGCTCTCATCGAAAAACCAAAAAAATTCGTCTTATCAAAAATTCCTGGCCAGGGAAATTTAAACAATTTTTTTTCTGCTCCTTTCCAAAGAGAACTCGAAACGAATTAGGAATATCAAAATTTCTTTTCTCTCTTCCCTTTTTTTGGTTTTTCTTCTTCCTCTTGTCCTCACCTATCAATAATTACTCGGTCGTACATGCGAATCAACGACAATTTACATAATTAATTTAGCGTAATCAACATCGTCTAGATATACAATCTACAATATATGCATGTGCATAGCATGAAAGCTATCGATGAATAAAATAATTCAACGTTCTATACGCAAACTCTGATTTATTTTTATTAATTTTTTTTCCTTCGTCATCTATGACAAACGATAAGTAATTTTTCTAATTTTTCCTCGACAATAATCATGATAAAAATAATATTAATAATAATAATAATAATATCGTCTTTCGTTAACGATTGACTACGTTCGATATTTTAGTTGGATTTCAATGCAAAACCAGTCTTCGTTATTTTTTACTATTTTTTTTTAATTCAAGTTTTGGATACAGGAATAAAAAAAATTTAACAAATTTCTGTAAAATGAACAATCACAAGAGTTGAAAAAGTTGAATTCTGTTTGGAGTTAAAAAAACGAGAAATCAACGTAACGCGTAAATAAAAATAATTGAAATAAAAAAAAATAAATAAATTGCGGAATATCGATTCTTTCGCTACTACAATTTTTTGTTAATTATTACTGGGGCATTAGAAAGACAGTTTAGCGTAGAAACAGTGCTGGATTTTTTTCCTTGGGTAAGCACATTGGTGTTCGTTTTTTTTTTCCTTTTTTTTCATCTTCATTTTTATCATCTCGTTAGTAAAAAGCCTCGTTACGCGGTGAAATTGCGAGTTCAGTGAGAATATGACAAATGAAAACGTTAAAGCGATTTTCATCCACCCCCGTCATCGTTGAAATGAAATTTCGAGTATTCGATTTTCGCCCGGTATATCGCGTTTGTGAAAAATTGGCCCCTCTCTCATGGAGCACGTTATACTTTTACTCTTATTTCCGGTATTCTCGCATTTCATTTTCCTCATAGCCCCTAACTCTCGTCCACTTCTTTTTTTTTTTAACTATTTAATTTTTTTCCCCAAAATCCTTCCATCTCTCTTTCCCCTCTCGATTTATCATCTCGATATTCTAATTCTAGTTAGGTACTGGCGTGATGAAAATACGAAAAACATTTCAGTCTCTTCGATTTAAAAAGTAATAATTTTACTCCGTTTTTTTCCTTCCTTGAATACCGGGCTTTGAGATATCGGAAAGAAAGAAAGAGAGAGAGAGAGAATAATAAAGCGCGTTTGATTACAATAAATGTACGAATACACACAAATGCACATTCGTTCATGCACGCAAAATGCAGCGCCCACACACACGCACTCGGTGGTTTTTCATTCGACGATCGAGACCGTTTTTTTTTCCCTCGAGGAAATTCGAATGAATAATTGTTATTCTTGGTTTCCTCGATTCCCATTATGTGCCGTTCGAAAACGCCGAGAGAGAACGAGAACGGACAATTTCGTCGTATATTGTGCGCGTTTGTTTTATTTTTTATTTATTTTTTTGTTCTTTTTTTTTCCTTTTTGTTCTCGGCTTGCTCCTCGCTCTTCCACTTCTCTCCTCTCGAAACAACGACTACAAAATATTTAGGTTACATTTTTTTGGAACGATGAAGCGAGCGATCGAGAGAGAAAGAGAGAATGCGGCAATCGAAAAAAATGATCTAAAGCGGGATGTGTTGTTTTTTTCTTCTTTTTTTTCGATTAATCTCTTTCGATGAATCAGCCGGAGAGAAGTTAAAATAGTGCTCGCTCCATCCGAAATTCATTCGAATTGAATGGAGCGCAATCCCGCTCACGGAGACGCTGCTGACAATTCAGGGATGAAAAGATCGAAAAAATCAAACCTGCGAAGGATTTTCATCAGGGAATTACGATTGAACATCAGGGAGTATTGCGGTAGTATCTCGGAATATTTTATAATAAATTCTTGTTTTCACGATGATTTTTTAATGATTCGAATTTCTAAATTTTTGATCGCGCGAATTATTGATTTTCTAAGGTAATCACAGGTTCGAGATTGATTTTATATTCTCGCGAATGGTTGACTAATAAGTTTTGTAAATAGTAAATCAAAATTGTAAATATAAAATGGTCGAAACAAAAATAAAAAAAAATTGTTATTTTTATAAGGGTTTTATAATAATCATATGGGTTAAGGTAGTTCGATCGTTGTGCAATTTTTGAAAAATTGAATTTGGGAAAAGAAGTAAACATGGTGGGTATATTTTACGGAATTTCCGCATTGCCATTTTTCAAAACTTGAAAAGTTCCTCACTGAAATAAGTGTACGATTTTCACTAAATATTTTTTTTCTCGTAAACTAGACGTCAGATGAAGCTCACTTCTTTTCTAAATGTTCTCTACAATGTACTCGCCCATTTCCAATTTTTCAATGAAAATCGTAAGAACAGTTTTTCAGTTATTTTGAAAAACATATTTTTTTCATAGCGTTTAACACGCATTAAAATACAAGATGAATCACAAAACTTCAAAATCGAGTATCTAAAAAACAAGACGTCAGAATCAATTTCTTTTTCATCGATTTGTAAATTTTTTATGCGAAACGTATTTTTTTCAAAATTTTCGTAAGAAAACAATTTTTGCGATCGAACTATCTTAATCGGAATATTAAGTTGGTTGAACATCAGGGAATATTGTGGTAGTATCTCGGAATATTGAATAATCTTTTGGAATTGATAATTGAATTTCGATTTATTAAAAAAAAAAATCACAACGAATTTATCTTTTTTTTTTATTCTCGCGAACGATTGATCAGTACTTTTAGTGCTCACATCATCCGAATCATAGAGAAATATACAAGTACAAATTCTGTTTAAAAAATCAAATCCAAAACAAAAATTAACGAAAAAAAATTTTTATAACAAGAAAATTAATTCCGAATATAAAAACTTTTGAACATCAGGGAATATTGCGGTAGTATCTCGAAATATTGTATAGTAAATTCTTTTTTCACGATCAAGTTTCAATCGTTTTGGTTCAGTTTCAAATTTTCGATCAGAAGTGAATTATTATTTTTTTAGAGTTAGTTCATTCTATTTTGATTAACATACTCAAAAGAATTAACAATCACTCGATCGAGATTGACAAATGAGTTTTTGATATTCTCATATCCAAAATGTATAAAATTGCTGATTGCAGCAGAAATTTGTAGAAGACAAAACTAAAATTTTTTTTTCCATTTCATCGGGGGATAACGTCGGTTGAACATCAGGGAACATTGCGGTAGTATCTCGAAATATTGTACAAAGAAACTTTTTTGGATTCGGTAATAGTTTGGGTGTTTTTGAATTTTCGATAAAAAGTCGACGAGCAATTTTTTAACTTGCTCAAAAAATTAAAACCTCCAAAAACATTAACTTGAAAAATTGATGATGAATAAATTTCCGATATGCACGAAAAGGGACATTTACAAAGTTAAAATTAAAATCCCATCCAAACTGATGGAGTTATTGACGTTCGAAGTCCCAAAATTGATCAATAAATGTTTAAAAGTTCCGAAAAAAATGTTATTGCAAACGTCGATCGAACATGGGAGGACATTTCGGTAGTATCTCAAAATATTTGATAACAAATTTCGTTTTTCATTTTTTGCCAGAATTTTCCATCGAAAGAGAATTATTGATTTTACGAGTAATGAAATCAAAAAATCAATTTTAACTCACTCAAAAAAAACCAAAATAAATCCAAACCCAAATGCATTTCACCTTCTCCAAGAAGAGTAAAATTTTCACCACTAAATTAAATCTCTCTCGCGGAGGCCATTTTATTTAATACTATTTTATTTTATGCCGTTAGCTCATCTCGAAGTTTCCAATAATTTTAACTGGCAGCCAAGTACATACACTCAGGTGACAATTAACTCGAAATTCATCATAGAGATTTCTCGTTTGACAAAAGCGCGTGACTTTTACAACTCGGCCAAAAAAAAATCCTTAAAAAAACACACGCACACGTGTACTCGCTCACAACTAAAGCTCAACGGAGTTGAATAAAAATCATAAAAAGTGTCGCTGCTCCATCGTTCCAAGATAAACATTACATATCACATTGCGTTCCCTCTAGTGAAAAATTCAAGAAGTTTGAGATAATTAAATATTAATTTAATCAATCGATCTAGCTCTGCCCTCGCTGCAAAAACTTTAGAAGCACACTCGTCTCTGCTTACATCGTTATCCATCCTTAAACATTTTCTTTTAATGAAATTTTGCTAATATTCGTTTCACGCTCGTCGACATGCTCGTGAGCCAATCCCAGAAGATCTTTTATCCCGTTTCCATCAACTTACTTAAATGCATTATTAATATTATTATTATTTGTTATTATTATTATTAATATTATTATTAATTATGCCTCGAAGAAGGGCTCTGTGATCAAGGGCTTACGATGCACAACACGTCAGAAGAAGCCAGCGCGAAATTGTGCGCGATGATTTTTTTTTCTCAAATTTTTTTCTCTTTTTGGTTCGTTCTTTTTTCATCTGTCTCGCTCGATCTTGGGTTTTTTTCTGTTTTTTGCTTCTTGCTCGAGATGAGGACACCCTAGCAAATGCAGCCACTCTCCCCCTCCGACTCGGATCCATTCTGCATCGGAGATTGATTCTGCAAATCCACAGCTGCTTACGTATGTTAAGGTTGTCAATTTTCCAAAAGAATTTTTTTTTCGTTTTTTTTTGCTCCCTCTTCCCTCTCTTTCTCGCGTGGACGTTGTCTAATGTACATGTACAGTTTTTACGATCTACGGACATACAAATTCGTGTGTAAAGTTTCCAAATGAAATTGGGAAACTTTACAATTAAAAATTGATCCCAAGAGGACAGTGATAAATTTTTTTTATCTTTATTGTTTTCTTTGTTTCGGTTCATAGATAATTGATTAAATTCGTTGAGATGAATTCCCATTATACGATCGCACTCGCACAAAAAGCGTGAAAGTTCTCAGGCGAAAAAAAATTTAGGACGGAACGTGTAAAAGCTTCAGAAATCTTATTTTCATTAATTTATTATTAGTATTATTATTGTTATTATTTAAGTCGTTGTTTTCCTATCTAATTTTTCGCTTTGACTATCAGATCATTCGCCACGTGAGGGTTTTTTTGTTGTTGTTGAAAATGTTGTTTTCTTTCTTCATGTGTGTTTGTGAATTGCGTATGGATGGAATGGCAAGAAAACATGGTAAATCTAAAAAAATCAACAAAAAATACCTGCTCCCGAGTTTTGATTTTTAATAAAAATTAAAAGTTTACATCAATAATAATTAACAAAAAAGCGACATTGTTTATCGTACATATCTATTCACTATTACTTAGCTCTTTCTTTTATGTTTTTTAGCAGTTGAATTTCTTTCGAATTCGGAATTATTTAAAATTAGATTCGAAATGATTTTTCTTCGCTTCGTTTTTTCAACTTTGATTCTCGTTCGGGAGAGAAAATGGATAAATAATACTTCAACACACACGTTCACAGCAAAGTTTTTCTCTCGACAAACAAAAAAATTGATGAAAAGTGTGAAAAAAATGGTATCAGCAACGATTCAACGAATTTGACTTGATTGTGTGAATATACAGATTTTAAAACATGAAAATAAAGACGAAATACGGTCGAAATTGACTATACAGATATCGCAATTTGCGATTCGATCACTTAGTCTCTAAATTTTTAATAAATTTTGAATTTAAAAAAAATGAACGAAAAATCGAATTGGATATAAAAATCTCTAAATTGCAATTAAATTACTTTCAAAATTTTTAAATATTTTCAAATGATAGTAAGACGAAAAACGATCGAATCGGCTATAAAGACTACGAAATTGAAAAAAAATCGAAATCACGATTCTCTTCGTTAAAAAAAAACGATTTTCGCAAGATCTTAAAATTAAAACTTATAAGTCTTTAAATCAATGCAATTAACAAATGTATATTTCCCTCCTTATTGCTATTTATTGTACTTGAGTCAAAGTGTGAGCTTAATCGTTATTTCGTTTAGTCTCTCGTTTTATTTCGATTCGCATTTTATTTTTTCATCTCCTCCGATAGGAAACAGATTTTTACGAATAAGCGAATAATGTGTTTATACGAAGTTTAAATATATTTATGTGTGTGAATCGAGTGCCCAAGTAAGCTCCGACCATAAATCGTGCTTCGCGTTGAACATTTGCTTTTCGCAATCGTCTACTTTTTTCATTCTCACATCGAAGGAACGACGGGTACTGTTGAATAAAAAATTATTCTCTCTTCCTATCCTCCTTTCTCTTTACGGAATGATCGATCTATGTTCACTCAGACAACAATGAGATCGCGGAACATTTCAGCGTTTAACTACGAAATTCTACTGCGAATTCGGATCTAGACTTTTTGGCAACGCGCCTCAGATTATGAAAAAAAAAGGAAAATGAAAGCTGCTATTTAAAACAGTTCTGCTGGCGATAGTTGCTCCTTTGCCATCTCACGTTTTGTTTTGTTAAATAAATTATTAATTTTTTTTACAAGGAACATTGGACGAGCGTCTTGTCCTTCACGTTGACTGATCCAAAACGGTAAAAACGAACTTGACGTCTCTCACTCACAAAAACTAACGTTTGACGTTATCGATCCAAAGATTCTTAAAAAAATATAAAATTTGGACGTTCCCTCTCAATTTTTCTTCACGAGTATTAGATTTTCATCGAATAAACGCTACACGCAATTGCCGAAAGATTTAAAAAATTTTTTTTCAACCAGCGAAGTAAGTACGAGCGCAGAATTTTCCAATTGCACGAATCTACAGCTCCATTTTTCTTCTCACGTATGAATCGCTGTTGCGTCTCGAGTTTACCGTTTTTCCGTCCGGATCAGACTTCTCAAAGCTCACGATGTTCTTGTCTCCCGTTTTCTTTGTTTTTTATCATAATTTAATATTAAATTTAGTGTGTGTTTTCTTCGTCTACCTTTAGTACCGTCTTTTTTTTCTGTTTTTTCATTCTTTGTTTCTTTCTTTTTTGTCGACTTAGCATGCACAACTGCTCTCCGACGCTTTCAGTTCAATTGGCGTATCCTTCAGTACTACTTCTTGCACTACGGGAAATTGGAAAAAAAACACATTAAGGAAAACACAAAGAAAACGAAATGAAATAATTAATACTAAAAATGATTAGGAAATAATTCCACGTCTCTTGAATAAAATGGGTCAAGCGTGAGAAATAAAAATGAGAGGATTTTTCACTCCTCTCGTAAGAAGAAAAAGATAAAACTCGATAAACAATAATCTTGTTCGATGGGGGGACAATACTCAATTTTTGTCTGCGAGTCTCGCAGCTGAAAGTGGGCATGCGAATCTTTGTGACAATGTATAGTATTTTTGTAAAAAGGATACTGTCTTCGGGTGGCTTGTTCTCGGTAGAGTCCATACCAGGCAAAGCTGCCGCAACTCTTCTGAATAGCTGCGAAGCAAGAAAAAAACAGACTCGTTCAAATATGTACTCAGATGTTAACAATTGCAAAGTAAACTGTGACGTTTAAACGCACCTGCTTAACATTATATCCTGCCTTAGCGCTAGTCTCGATAAACATAACATTTAGCTCCTTGGCCTTCCTCTCACCGTCCTCTGTCGAGACTTGGCGCTTGTCGCTCAAGTCCGTTTTGTTACCGACCAGCATAATAATAACATCGCTACCTCGTTCCGTCCGTACATCGTCTATCCACTTGGATGTTTGATGAAATGAATTAGCATCTGGAACATTATATCAAACGATATTATAACAATCATACCAAATATAATAACGTAAAAACATTTTTTTTAAATTCACACTTACTAGTAATGTCGTAAACTACAACAGCGACCGTGGAGTCTCTGATGTAGCTGGGGATCAAAGAACGAAAGCGTTCCTGACCGGCAGTGTCCCACAATTGTAATCTAACGGTTCTATCTTCAAGATACATAGTCTTGCTCAGAAAATCTATCCCTATCGTAGCCTAAAAAAAAATCAAACTCCATTAGACTCTCGTAAAACGCAATTACCTCCGTTTTCACCTCGGTTAGAAAATAATTATCACCTGATACGTGTTGTCAAAGCTATCGTACATAAACCGAGTGATGAGCGAGGTTTTCCCAACTGTAACGAATAAACAAGCCATTTTCACACACCCAACTCAATGCTAAAAAATTCATAATTTATCCATCCATTATCCCATAAAATTTAAATAAAGAGAGTCATCATAATTATAATAAAAACTGTTATTCATCACGAATACGGACGATCGATATTCTTCCATGTAAAAAAAAAGAAAACAATTTTAGAAAAAAAAAAGAATATTTCCATTTCGAACTTAATTAGTCATTAGATATTTGTAATGAGTCCGAGTCAACGACACTATAATTATGAAATCCTTGATAGTTCCTTCTCTATTGCCTTATACGGATTATCAGCGGAACGGTATTTTCGTTTTTTTTTCTTTCCGTTGGGCATCGCATACGTGACGTGACAGCTTAGGTGCAGCGGTGAAATATTGAAAGCGTGTAACATCGCGTATTATAAATTGACAAGCTTGTACGGCGTTTGGCAAGACGGCGCACAAATATCTGTGCGAGTATAGACATAGATAAGAGCGAGGGTTATAAAAGGTAGAAGATGGAACTCGAAGAATATCGATTTATAACCTCTCCGATGTATAACCATAAAATTTCATATAAATGGTACAGCGAGAAAAAAAAAATTACAGGGGGATCGAAAGAAGAAAGGAAATTCGACATCGTCGGTATGAAAAATGACAATTATGCAGCTTGTAGTTAAACGCGAGGACGAACGTCCGTGCAATATTGATCCGTAATTGAAGGGCGCGAGAGAAAGAGAAGGAAAAGCTTAGTGAAGTAGAAGCGAGAGAAAAAAGGCTCACCGCTCTGTTCACCGAGAAAGACGAGCTTGAATTTCCGCAACGGGTTACCAAAATCACCCGAGGACGACATTTTTCAAAGCGCGACGCTAAAAACCGTCGATAATGCGATCGCTTCCCCGTGAGCTCCAATTCAAATCACAGACTCGATTGTCACGACGTAACGAGAGCAGAGAAACATGAAATTTTCACTACGGTTAAAAAACCGTGTGCACACACGAAACTTGACAGATCCCCGTCGGCCACTCCTTCCTTACGCTCGCGGCGGCCACGTTTGACTGGGAAGTGACGTCATTGGTCGAACGGCATTCGACACTCTTCGCGTGGCTAGGTGTATACACATTTACAATGATGTACATGTTTGTACGTATTCAGAGACAATGCTCACATTTTTTTTAGTATAGGTTTAAATCATTTTGACCGTTGGCTTAAGCGCCGTCTCTGAATTCGGACCATTCGATATGTATCTGGTGTACGCTACGAGCTCTCGTTTTTATTTACCCGACGACGATGATTCACCGCCAGATGGTATATCGATATTTTGAAAGGTCGATGCAATAAATAACTAAATTGATTGTTGGATCCTACTGCTGCTCGTTTATATCTCCCCCATAGACCGCAGTTCATACAAGGTTTGATTCTACCTGATGGATGTTCCACTCACTTATTTGCAAAAAAAGCGCTCAATTCTTTACGTCTTTTTGAATAAATTTCCGAAAACCCTAATTTGTTGAAATTTTGCATACACGTGCTTTTTCATAAATAAAACATTCAACATAAAATATTTTTATAAATATTTTATTATATAATATTTATTAAAAAATATTTTATTATATAATATTTATTAAAATATTTTATGTTATGTTGAATGTTTTAATTATGAAAAAGCACGAAAAAGCACATAAAATATTTTTATAAATATTATATAATAAAATATTTTATTTTGAATGTTTTATTTTGAATGAAATAAGAAATATAATATTAGTAGCAGGTTGTAGTGGCTCGGCCGCTTCGCGGCCTCGCTACAATTATTAACTACAAAGTTATTAGTAAAAATTTTTCATGAAAACATGTGACAGCAGAACTTTCAATCCACCATCACTTTTTTTTGAAATTTGAAAATTAGCAAGTTGTAGTGGCTCGGTCTTTGATGACATATTTAAGGTAGAATTTTTTAATTTTCCGAAACCTTCTAGAGATAATTACGAACAAAACAAAAAAAATCATCCCAATCGATGCAGTCGTTCGAGAGGGATGAACCGAACATGAATTTTTTTTGAAATTTTCATACACAAATAATATTCGAATTTTTTAATTTTCCGATGGATTTTTTAA
>JAPYYX010002218.1:0-17584 GCA_030522605.1 Cremastinae sp. B BG-2022a | reverse complement strand
TTTGTTTTATGATGAAAGAAAACTTCCCACCAAAGTTCATCCAAATCGGAAGGGTTCGATTCCAACCATTTGTCGAATTGATATGGAATTACCCATATACCCAATCGATAATACTTTAACATTGACAAAAATTCAAAATAAATCGAAATTTCTTATTTTTTATCAACTAAATATTTTTAATAATCCCATATTTGTTTTCAAAACATTGCTCATCAAGTAAATTTCTATCTCTATTTCTAAAATTTATTTACCACGATTATTCGGTTGTTACCATATAGCGTGTGATTATATCTGCTGTCATAATGTTCATAATTATGAACAATATTATAAGAAAAATCGATAAATTCAATAATTTATTCATTCAGTCATTCATTTTATTTGACAAACATTACATATTACTTGCAATTCGTAGGAAAATAAAAAAGAGTGGAATAAGTTTGACTCCACACCTGATAGAATGGTGCAAATTGTGATAAAAAAATTAGACTAATGGGAGTAAAAAATATATTGAAAATCGATGAACGTCGTGTATTATGAGCTGCCAGAGTCATTCATATTTTTTGTGCCTCTTCACTCCCGGTTATAGAGAATTTTCCGTTTCAGCCACTTTTGTAACGTAAACAAGCTACTGTTTTTTTTCTCCCTTTATTCTTCAGAAAAAAGTTGCTTTAAGTACGGCGCGCATACAGATGCGTTTAATCGTTCGCGAACCTTGTATTAGATCCACTCGCCGTGCAGTTTTTTATTTTTATTTCTTCTTTTTTCCATTCAGCCATGCAAAAGTTGATCATCCTGGGTGATCTATTTTTATCGGCGATCGTTCTCGACTTCGTAAACGGAGTTCAACCTTTCAGTCATCCATAGAATTTTTCATCCGAACTCTTCGACTACCCTCCTTTTCGGAGATTTCGCAGTTTAATACATTTTTCTCTACTTTTATTTATTTTCTCGTCAGAAAACCTTAGATCTTTTTTGCTTCTCGAGTTATGGAAATTCGATTTATTGCATTTTTTCCCTATAGAAGGTAGTCAAATTTGAACCAAGCCAAATACACGTGTATTCCTACGCATACATTGCACTGTATACATTCTGATAACAAAATATTCTATTTCCTAAATTATTGAATAATTGAAACTCCCGTTTTGTGCATAAACGCATGAGATGAGGGATCACGATTTATTTTCAATAAATTCGTTAAATAATATAATAATGTTCGAATGTTTAGATTGTTCCGCAATTATGTATTTCTGAATATTTGAACTAGCTCCCAATCCTTTCGATCGCATTTTATTCGTAAAAAAGGATGTTAATAAACAATTTTATCTTCAATTATTTTTCAAGGGTCTATACACTACTTTCCCCAGTATACTTTCATAAAGATTTCAACGGGCAGTCGATTTAAGAACTTCTACACGAATATACATGCATTTTGTTTTACTACTACCCTCTCCGTATCTATATTGAAGAAAATAGAACAATAGATGTACAAAGACATGGCAAAAATAAAATAAGACAAACACATTTTTTCCTATTATAACAGTGCTCTGAGGCAGACGCTCCAAAGGGGTTTTGGATCATGTCCTTTGTATTAAATTGAATTTATACTGCCTCACGTTCTATTTCGCTATTTTCCGGGTACACGTACACATTCTACTTTTTCGTTTTTTCATTTGTTTCATTTTACTTCCGTCTCACTCCAATTTTCGTCAGAAAGTGCTGACGGAGTGAGAGAAGAACGTTTCCAATTTGTGTTTGGCTGCCGCAGCTCCTCTTATCCTCTTCTTCTTTTTAGCTCCAACAGTGGTTACAGAATAGTATTTCCAGTATGTTGCAGCTCTGTTTAAATTGAACATGGAGGAATTGGAGAGGATGAAAAGAATGAAAAAAAAATGTAAATCAACGGTAGCTGGAAATGAAAAACGAATGTGATTTCAATTGAGAAGAAATGGATGCACGTTTTGATGGAGGAGTGAATGCAGGTGCAAATATTTCGGTTGAGCATTGTCATACGTAGAACAATTACATCAACTTGAATCCAATTTTTTCTGGTCAACCATCTCTTGAACTTTTCACGACCTCAATCTTCAGTTCTGTCAATGTTATACCATTCTACCGAAATGAAAGCAGCGAGAAAGAGAGAGAGAGAGACAGAAACATGAAAAAGCTCTTCGGGCTTTAGAAGAAAAAAGGTCATGAGGTCTCATCGATATAAAATGAAAAGAGCTTCACAATTTTCTTAGGATCGTAGACTATAAGAAACCAAATGATAAGTTACCAACTTATGGGAAGGATAAGTTCTTTTCAATGTTCAATTTGAGCTTATATCGAATATTCAATGCCTCTTCATTCTCACTGAATGTTTGAAACTTTTGTTAATCAAAAGCGCCCAAGAGATTTGGTAACGAGTGTAATTAATGGATAACATAACTTTTTGATAGCATAACAGTTCTAATGGGCATTGTCTATTCGAATAGATAGGACTGGACAGGACATTAGGACTGTCAATTAACAATTACATGACACGACAGTGCTTTAGCACCAAGTAGCGGAAAAACAAAATGAGCCTTAAAGCAGTTCAGTGTTCATTGACAAAGAAGTGCAATTAATTCACAGTGTGTGTTTTAAACCGATTATCGAAATAGGACGCTAATGTATCCCTTGATTGTATGCATTAAATCGAATTTCAAATGGTGCCGTATTTATTTCCATTTATCCAACCATTTCCGAGGTCTCGTAATTCAGTATACTCTTCATTCGGAACTTCGGGTCAGTTTTTTTTGCTAATTAACTTAGAATAATAAAAACGCGCGTTCACAATTTCAGATTCGTCGAAAAGCCCACGTACTGACTAAATTGTATAACCGATAAAGTTACACATAATACACACATTACATTTCGCTCTCTCCTGAACCGATTGAAGGGTATTTATGAGTTGATTCCCATAAAAACTTATCCTCATTGTGTGTATTAAAAAACGTTTGTTGGTTAGTTCCGGAATTTACGGTAATAATATTTTTATAACCTACCGACAGTTGTGGACCCGTGGTCGATGTTGAGTTTCGGCGGTCCCTCAAGTGAAGCCGACATGGAGCACGGCCAATACTTGGATGGGTGACCGCTTAACTTTCATCGGCTAACGGGTCAGCGCTGAGCGGGAGGTGGTTTTTTGTGGGTCTTTCGAGGTTTGATTACTTCGGAAAATCCAGAAAAGACGTCACCGAATGTATCGGCACGGGTTTTCTGCAGTTTTCCCGTCCCCATGTGCAAACATGTGCGAATGCGATACAGGTTAGGGCGGAAGTCGGCTGCAGACGCAATGGGGGGTGGGAGGAAAATTAAAAAAAGGGAAAAAACAATACGTAAAAGAAAAAGGAATAAGGGATATGGAATTGGGATCTGTATAATAGCCCTGATCAGACATACAGTTGGAAAATAACAAAGAAGGATTTTTATAACCTTAGGAAAAACCTTGAATATGAGAACTGATCAAAAGTATCGAAAACATTTTTTTGAAGTAAAAAAATTCATGATGTGACGAATCAGTTGCAATATGAAAAAGTATAAAAACATTTTATACTATTGAAAGGTTAATATCTGGGTTTTTAAGGACGTACCCTCGATACGCAGTGAGTCAAAATATTTTAGTTCTGAATCCGAGTACTTACTCGGAATTTTTCATGTTTTCGTTTTTATATTTATGATTTTAAAAAAATGAATAGAGAAATACAATTTAATTTTTTTATTTTCTTGTTTGATTTTTTATACGCCCTTACATTTTCTATTTCTTGACTTCGTATACTCATAACATATACTATTATGAGTATAACATAGTATACAATATACTCACAAAAACACTATCAAGACAGTGTAAAAAAAGGAGGCAAGTACATAGCATTATGGTAAATAGTAGAGAGATTGTCGTAACATGATATATCCACTAAATAATATTTCAAATTATTTTAAAAATATACGAATGAGTTTATAAATATATAAAAATTCAATCAGAGTACGATAATGTTAGAAAATAAATTTTCGAAAAAAATTCTTGTCGAGATATATTTAGTTATAAGCTCGGTAAGTATTTTTTTTTTGAAGTTTTATTTTCTGTTTGTTAATTGATTTACCGAGGGTACTTCCTTAAGACAAATTAAAAATACGCTTAGTTGTAATAATAAGCTTAAAATCCATTCAGGTAATTAATATTATGAAAAATAAAATCACACCCTTCATCAAAAGAAATTTTCTTGCGATAATATCGTGAGCATGCAACAATTCTCATAAATTAATTCTATCGTAAATAATTGAGCGAAGAACCATTTGGCAATATGAGGGTTAATAATGGTTCGCAGGCATGATAGAGTGTAACTATATACAGTGTAAATATAACTATAAATGCCTTAATATATATAATAATAAAAAAATCATGTGTATAAGGTATATATTACACCGAGAAAAATGTATCGCATTAAAATCTAAAATATTATGAAAACCCAAACAAGGCTGGCAAAAGGTAGCTGGCATTTTAAAATCGAAGATTAATGTCGGAACAAAGTCTCAAGGCGTTTGAAAAATTGAAATATGATATTGAGTCAAGAATCAGCTTAATCAGTTATACTACTAACTAAATAAAATGTACTTGAATTTAAATTCGCTCAAATCGTGGATATCTGTTTCATTGTTTCACGAAGCGATTAATATCTGGTTATCAGAAATCATCGACACAAATAAAATTCTTATTTGTCTTATTATCCGTCATCCCCTACACGGGGATTAATTTGTCCAACTTTAACCTTTCGGTTATCATTTCGTATTTGTCGGATGTAATTTGCGCGAATGACCAAGTTCTCGAACTCGATTGCAATTTTTATCACGTTGGTACGTGACTCGAATATCATGTCGAAATTATTGAACTTTCCTTTTTTCTTGTTTCTCTACTCTGGCTACTTTTCTCTGCTCTTCATTTTTTTTTACATTTGTTACCAAACGAGAGGGTCCGAACTTGAATGATGCGTGTGTATCTCGGCACGTCAAAACCACAAATTTTCCCTGTCCAGTTACTTCCTGGTCGATATAGGATATATTTTCTGCTCCCTCTGTTCTCTTTTGTTATGCTCGACGAGGCTTCTCTCCCCGATTATTTTTATATTTTTCGAAAAACGAATCAATAAGAAAGCAACAAGAAGCATTCCGAAAAGCCAATATCTTGAGAGCAGATCAAAGCAATACTTTTTTGTTTCATTCTCTTTCGAAAGAAAAAACAAAAATCACTACAAGTTGACAAAAAAGCTTCGTTTACGAAAAATAAAAAAAAAGCTTTAAAAACAAGTGATTAAATCTTGATGTAAAGAGATTAAAACAAAACTTTGATTACTTCATCTTCTTTCTTCCGTTTTACTCCGGAAAAAAAACAAAACCACTAAAAGGTGATAGGAGCTTTTTTCCCCAATAAAAATTTATTCTCGAATCAGTTGTAATTCCTTTATTTTTTCATAAAAAAACACAAAAGATAGTGATTAAGTAAAATTCGAAAGATGATGACCGTAAATGTAGGAATATGAATAATTTGAGCGTAGATAATGGAATCCCATTATCATGAGGCTTTTCATTTTTACCCAATAAAGGAGAGAATAAGGTACAGGAACGGCGATGGAAGGAAGAGAAGATCGAAAGAAGAGAGAGAGAGAGAGAGGGAAAAAGGAAGTGTGTGGTGAATAGGTGATTTTTATATTGAGTCACTAAAGCGTATAGAATCTTTTTTTTCGGTAATTCATCTCCTCACAAACCTCTTGTAATAATCAGGATTAGAAAGTTTTATCGGGATTACATAATACTGATGCCCAAAGCTTGAAGAAAATAAGGTATCGAAGGAAATCAATATTGTTCTCTCGAGGTTAACATTTTTTCTGCAAATACATTTTCTGGCTTTATCCTTGTCAGTTCGCAAGACATTTTTTCGACGTATACTTGATTCCAGGTTAGATAGGATAATATTCCTAAGAGTTCTTATCTATATTTGGACATTTCTGTAATAAACGTTCTTCACTCTCCAAATTTGATCTTTATTTATAAAATACGGTTGCCATTTCGATTTGCTTTCTTTTTCATAGAGTAGATTATGCAAAAATTAAATTACAGCAAAAATTAAATCGTTCTTTCGCAATTATCCTTCAATAATCTGCATTTTTTTCAAATTCAAATATTTAAAATTGAGATCCTCTAAATGAAATCAACTTTGTGAAACTCGATTTCGATTTTAACATAATTTTGAAACTGTATTCGTGCTTCTATAATAAAAACCATAAATTGCATCGGATGTATGGGAAATTCATCGTAAAGAGTGTACAATTAAAAAAAAAAGGAATTGAAATTAATTTCTCGATTATAATTCCATCAACGAGGCAATGATCGAGATCGTTTGCCTCAAAGTAATATGAATGAAAGCAGGTTCCAATAATACACATATTGAATTCGAATTTTAAAAAAATTCCATATAAATGGAAGAGGATGGTGAACTCGATTGAGCGTACAGTCAGACGAATTTGCAGAATTTTCCGTAAAACGTAAAATTGGCTCATAAGCTTCGAAAAAAGGGAGAACAAGAAGAGGCAGTTGTTCTCCCCTTCGAAGGTTTTTAAAATTTGCTTCGAGCCAGCTCCACAGCAATGTGTACTCTCTTTACTCTTTTCCTTCAACCCTCCTCCGTACTTTGTTTCGTGATTCTAGACTTTGACGATCTAGACTGTAAAGACGAGGGATCTTTCCCTCATTGTATAAAGCGAAGAGTTTTCTGCTATTGCGACAACTGAGGTTCCAGCAATACGAAAACGTGCAAGAAAAGTCATCTCTATATATCCTTACCTTTATTATATCTATACATTTTCCTCTCCAGCTTTTGTTCCAGTCTTTCTTCTGCTCCAATAGCCTATCCTTTACTTTCTCTGACTCGAACGCTACAAATTTGTCTCATTCTCGTGGAAAAGGCTCTCAATTTCCTGACCCTCGTGCTCTTCACCATTCAATATTTGTTTATGGTTCGGGCTAAATCTCCTATCGTTTTATTCTCATCTCTCTCCATTTTTATAGCTGGATTGGCAATTTTTTACTTCGATCCTCACGTTGACTGGTCTATTGGAGCTTAAGGCACTACTTCGTATGGAAGTATGCCCTGGAAGTATTTTGAGAACCGCTAGAACTTGTGAAATTTTCATATATTTTGGTAGAGAGAAATTGTGGAGAAGTTGAGACTTATATTCGATGCCCGATATATTTGAATCGCATTGGGTGAACTTTTCGAAAATCAATTTCATAATAATTGTTAAGATGTGATGGGAATAGCTGTCATTTTCATACATTTGAGTAGGATATCGTTGAAAATTTATATCCGATTCCCGATATTTAACCATGATCACTCACACATAAGGCAAAGTGACACTCAGGCAAAGTGACCGCAACGTCGACTTTACAGTAAGATTTGAATCTACCAAAAAACAGCATACATGCTGTAAAAAAAGGAGGCAAGTACATTTATGGGATTATACTCCAAGCTGTAGTAGAAAATATGTTGTAAAACTTGAATCGATTTCACTAATATAATTTTAAATAAAAAATTTAGGGAAAGAGTCGAAAAATTTCAAAGTAATGTCACACAAACAAAAGTTTAATATTGATAAAAAAGTCGAACTAAAGACTTTCCGAGTTCTTACTCTATTGAAAGAAGCTTTCCTAAAACTCGGCAAGTATTGGAAATATATATTGGAAATCCGATAAGATTCTCCGAATGCAAAGATAAACCGAATGCAAAGAACCAAAAAATTGTCAACTCCAACCTCCAACATGTGCGATAATCCTATACACTTTTGCCCATTCCATTACTGAATAAAAATCTTTAAAATATATTTTTATTTTAGTCACTAGAGTGGTTTTGATTCTTTATTGAGGAAATAAATGGTCACATTTTTCATTGTAAATTCGTGAGTTTTTCTCGAGATGTCTTTTTATATTCAAAAATAGAAGGTGAAATCGTGTATAACTTTGAAAATTGTCCGCCGCCGTGGAGTATAAAAGTATAAGATAAGCCATACACACACGGGAATCAAAAAAGCCATCTCCGTTACCTGACATCTGTTAGCAATATTTTACGTTGAAACTAAATGTGCCAAACTACTCTGATTCACATCGAATTGGAACGGAGCCAAAACGAACGAGCATGCCGACGGATTCGGTTCCACTCCGCTCCTACACTTCCAATCCATCATTTTTTTCTCCTCTTTGCCACTTCCCATAAAAAAAATTATTCGATTTTTTTTTCAAGTACTACCATTTTTTTATTTCCATACTAATGATTATCTCTTATACTTGCGTTTCGATAATTAAAAAAATTTGAATAATCAATTTCGTTCATAAAATTAACCATTTTTTACACTCAATGTCTGCAAATTTGTCTAAAGCTTGGAAAATTATTAAAGAATATTACGGTAGCGTGACATATGATCAAAAGAAGCGTTTAATCTTCGAATTCGGTGGAGTGTGCGTAAGAAATATTTTTCAAGTTTGCTCGAAACTTTCGGAAATTGGCGAATTCTGGAAGTTGGTACGAAACTCTTTTTGAAGGTCAAGCAGAGTCTTGTTTCTGTTGTCACGGATGAGGATAGCGCAAAAAATGGCAGCGATCCAGGAGAAGGAGCCGAAAAGCCACATGGTTTTCGATATTCCAAGCAGAATAGCCACTTTGCCAAAGGTCAGTGTTGCTACGAAGGACAAAAGCCAACTAAGGGAAACGACGCTTGTTGCACCTGTTAGCCTTATCTCCATGGGAAACGTATCAGCGATCATCGACCATGACAATGGTCCAAGTCCAAGATTGAAGGCCGCAAAAAACAGACTTATCCATGTAGGTGGCATCCATCCAAATGTTTCGTCCCACAATTCAGGATCCGTGTCTCTTACGTCCAAGTACCAACCTGTATTTCATTTTTACAAAAATCACTTTTAGTCGTTGAGAAATGTATGTATTCAATTGAAAACATGATGCATGTTGAGGTTTAGTCAGTTCTCAGTGTCAATTACTTTTGTTCATTTTAATTGATTTTTAGTGAATTCGTTTATTTAGTGAAATAATGATGTGAATGGGATGTTCATGTACATCAGAATTCATTATATGCAATAATACTAATAATCCTGTAGCGTTTCAAAGACCCATATTACTTATTTCAATAGACGTCAAGCAATAAGTTTATTCAAATTAGGGAGTTCATATGTGAATTCGTATGTGGCTCAGTGTCATGCAAGGGGTAATGGCACAAATAAAAGGATAATAGTCGTTTCAAATTTGGTACTTTCATACCGAGTAAAATGAGGAAAAGTCCGGTAAAAGTAGCTGACAGGGTCAAAAGAACTCTTCTGCCGACGTGTCCAACGAGGAGACTGCAGCACATGGAGGATAATAGCAGAACTATTGCAACGACTAGGGTCAATTCCTCGCCGGTCAAATTTCCGGATCCACCATGATCGAATATAACAAGAGCGTAGAATATCATAGTATTCACTCCAGTAAATTGGTGAGCGATCATGACACCATGGCAAACGATGAATGACCACCAAACCTTCCGGGTTTTGATTAATCTCAAACCTTCCTGTTTCATCAGATTTCATTCGTTTATTTCGCTATTTAAAGTGCTTTGGGATATAAACAATAATCATCAGAATTTATTAAAGTATCAATAGAATCTTTTTTAATATCGAATATGCAAATATCATTAATAAAAACTATTAATACTCATTTTTTTCAGCTGTTAGATAAAACCACTTTTTTATGCGCATATTTAGTAGGAAAATTTATGAGACGTTGTACCTCCTGTCTCTCATCACTTGAAGCAGGATTTCGATTCAATATTTCGAGTTGAAGTTACCTTGATTCCTGGTTGTTGCATTTTGACGAGCTCGGAATATTGTTGAAGTTCTTCCTGATACTTGTAGCGATCGCCTCGATAAAATTTGAGCGATCTCGTCGCTGCGTTAGCATCACCATATTTCATGTGATAAAAAGGACTCTCAGGTAAAAAATTAACGAGTGCTACGGGAGCGGACGCGAGAGCACATACTAGACTGTATCGCCAGACAGTGTCATGCTCCCTCAGTACATAAGCAACTACAAAGGCATACATTATGCCAAAGCTTATGAACAACTGAAAGAACGTCAGTAGGCAGCAGCGGATTTTTTTGTCCGCTATCTCGGCAATATACAAAGGTGTTACCACGCTGAACGTTCCACCAACGATTCCGCAGATTGTTCTGCCGATTATCAATAAGGGCACCTGCAAATTCAATAAATTTCAACTCTTCAAAAAATCCTGAAAAAACTGACTCTTCAGACACGTTATCAGTATTTCCATTTTTCTAAAATTAGAAGGATTTTACGTTTTGATAAAAAAGTATTTCACTTTAATTGAATTTTAAAGGTGAAGAAATGAAATAAAAAAGTGAATATCGAAATTCGATGCTGAAAGGGGTTCGATTTCTAGACATGATACTCCTTCGTAGCTAAATTCGCTTGGCACGTGCGGGATGGAATCGACCCCGAGCGACAGCAATTGTGCACTCGTCCAAAACTATTTTTTGTTAAAAGGTACAGAGCTTTATTAATAATATTCAAACAAAAAATATTTTTGACGACGTACTATGTACGTGATAGTAAAGCCTCTTCACAAATCGCAATTTTTGCTCATGCAGTACATTTCAAAAACGAAACCCCGCAAAAACGAAACCCCCGACCTGTCAGGTTCATTGAACGTCTTACATATAATCAATTCGAAGAAAATACAAGACTTTATGCCAGGGTGAAATTAACTATTAGTGTAAAGTAATGTCTTGGACATTGCTAACCTGCTGATCGGCGAAACAGATAAAGGCCCATCCTATCAGGTTTATGGGAATAGTGAAGACCATCAATCCGGTCCGGCTGATCAATCGAACAATCCCTGGAACGAGCAATGCCCCTAGACATGCACCAGCGTTTACGATAGCTCCAACTAATCCTATTTCAGCAGGGCTCGCTCTTACTACGTTTCTCAAAACCTCTCCAGCACTAGAATTCCATCCTAGCGAAACGCCCAGCGAGAAGCCACCGAGAGAAACTGTTGAAAATTACCAGCATTCCTTCCTTCAAATTCGCATGGTCAATAATTCATTTTGACGATGCGAATTAAAGAAGACAATTTATATTATATGCTACAAATAACATTTTTATCTAAATGTATCTCGAAAAATTGCAACGAACAAGTGAAACGTAAGTAGGAAAAGCTGATTGCACAGTCATAATAATAAATATAATATAATATAGAAAAAAATTCAGAGAGATAGAGGAAGGGGATGGAAAAAAATTGTCTTCACGTATACCGACCTACCAGAGCACCAATATACTGATTGATTCTTCTCGGATCAGAGTTCGTTGGTACTGCTGTCACCGAGACTGATGCCATATCTGTCAAATTGGTCGTTTGACAGGTGAGGCAAAACGGTTACTTCTCACCCCACTTTCACTCACGCAAAATTCGTGACGGATCGCGGTTATTTTTCTTTTCTTTTGCTCAAGGAATAGCGTCAAAACAAGCTCTTCTCGTATCGCTGGCTGAGAAAAAGCTCTTTCCTTTCGGGCCAGAGGCAAAAATTTGCCGCTACTTATCGCCGTTGCTTATCCGACGTAACTTTGAATGCATCGATAAGCAGTTTCTCCAGTAAAATCGATCAAGGCTTGTCGTCTTCGATGTTTTATGCTCGCGGGTGTATGTATCGACGCGTAGGCATGCATGGACGTTGAATATGTGCATGCTCACACGCGTACCTTGCAATTCACGAAAACACGCGCTCTGCTGTTTTGTCAAACAAAATGGTTCAACTCTCTTTCTCGCTCCGCTTCGCTCTTTCTACACGTTCCTGATCCTCTTTCTCTCTCTCTCTCTGTCTCTCTCTCTCTCTCGATCTCGAACGAGTAACTAGTTCGCAACGCTCTTTTCCCGATTTTCATTTCGCGGCTCGACACAAAAATTTTATTCATATTCCACGTTTCTGCTTCTCTTTACAGTTAATGACCGAATGCACGTACGAAACAGCTGTGACGGAATCGAAAATTGATAAAAAGTAATGCAAAAGCGGATTCAACAATTTTTATCGGTTACGATTTAGAAACGAAACGACGCAGATAGAATTTTTAAATGGAAAGGCACGATACTGATAGTATATAATGTCATTTATTATTTCAATTTATTATTTTCATTTCAATTACGTTTCCATACAAATTCATATCATTTAAAAAAAATCAGAATCTTACAAAGTACATTTGATGAATCCATGTGTACTTAGGAACGTCAATATTATTGGAAGAAATGAAGGAATGCGTAACTCAAAGGACATATGTCATTAGCACTACCAGGTTATGAAATTTATTCGAAGTTTAATCACAGCATACTTACCTTACGGTCTTAGTGAGATGGTTCAAACCAATTAAATTTTCAATCATATTTATAACATTGCAGTGACATTTCATAGACTTTCAATTAAGATTTTGAGGTTGGTGAATTCATTTTATCGTCATGAAATAACTGACAATTTCAGTAGATGGTTACATAGATGTGTACTTTGATTTTCAAATCTGTTAATATTTTCCGAATCCCCTAATAATCAGGTTTTTTGATGTATAAGTATGTTTTTAATATTATCAATAACCATGATATAAATCGAAAAATGCTTATGAATATAATAATGAAAGAAGTTATTTCGTAGGAACCGTAATGTACAATTATTTTTCAATTTTGATAAAAAAAACATCTGAATTATATACGAAGTGAGCCATCAAGATACATACAAATTCGATTTCCCATCCATAATCTTCAATCTTTTTTTTTCTTATCATACGGCTTGATTGTAAACATAACATTTCATTTCTAGTTTGCATTTATAATAACATCCACAGTGACACGAACTCCAAAAAAATTCAACAGAGATCGCTAGAGCGATAAAAGTCTCAATTCCCAGTACATTCATAATTGTTGATTGTGAACCCAGCGTAGAGGTAAATTTCTGAAGCAGGAGCACACTCGTTTTCTCGAGTTTTTTTTACACACGCATCCACCTTCGATCGATTTGCGCTTTGATCGCGTGAGTTTCGAACAAAATGAAGAGTGAAACAATAAAGAGAAATGCTGGACGAGTCACAGCGATGAGGAAGAATGAAGAGGAATCACCGAATAAAAAAAGAATGCGCTCTGCGCGCTCTTCGTTGGATATAGCGACGCGTTCCGTGACGACCCATCTCTGTCATGGTCAACTTATTTTCATCGTTTCGCTCTTCACATCACTCTCTCATCTCTGTCATTCCGCTATATTCAGCCAAGAACATCCGTTCTTCATATTTTTTGTTCGCTCGTGTGGTTGCTTACCACTGAATAGTCAGTAACAGCAAAATATGACCTGTAAGTGATATAACAGCAGTTACACATAACCGCAGATATGGAATGCACAACGCGTCAATGCAGTATAATCTGAAACTAATGTAAGTGCGACAATGTAGCCTACAAATCGGAAATAGTATCACAGCTGTTTATTGCTAGCAACGTTCAGGTTACACGAAGAAATAAAAATTTATTTACGACAAAGGGATTCTCTCCGGTTGTAAGATGTCAAGCGAGCGTTCCGCTCATGTGTGCATTCAAGAGCTATAGTTATATGAAATTCTCGTATTATATCTTAACTTGCGAGTACAAGTATTTTGATGAATATAAAAAAATCAGTATTGAGAAATCCAATATTTTTCTTAAAGACGTTATTTGTATTCATTCGCAAAATTGATTTTTATTATAAAAAAGAATGCATACTACCTTTATATACTATTTTTATGGACGAACAAAATTTTCGTGGAAAAGATGCAAAAATATTAACTTTCATTCCATTTTGATTCATTTTCTTCTAATCATTTTTGTAAAACAAAAAACTATGTTTGAAAATTCATAATATTATGGTCGGTTTATAGTTACATTTTTCTGGATACGACTGAAAAAAATTTCAATTTCCTGATTCTTACGAAATCTCCAATGGCATTTTAGAGATCACGACTGCAGTCATAAAATATTGTCTTCTCATGCAATAATACAAAATACACTTAAATATGCCATAAAGTAATACCTCAGTATGTCCTTAGTGAGTCCTTTTGTACTTGATCATGCGATATTAGAGGTTTCAATGGTGGTAAACGGTTAAATAGCTGCAGACACACGACTTAGACGTGAGGAAAAAAACCTAGTTTCGTCGAAAATTTGTGAACGGGTGAAAAATGTTACAGACGTGGAGAAACGATGAGAAAGCGAGAAGAGACAAGATTTGTAGGGGGCTGGCAATAAAAAGAATAAAAGGAGGAAAAAGTGTAATAGATACGTGTATAAAAGAAAGGCGATTGGCACTGTGTGGGTAGAGTTGGGAGACACGTCGATATTAAAAGTGGAGCTCCAGATGGCTCCCGTGAGTCTCGGAGCATTACGGCGCGGCACGCATAACCCATAAAATAGAGAATCGGCGAGAGGCAGGAGTAGAGAAGCAATTGCAGAGAGCACGGCTCAACTCTACCATTATCTTCGATGTGAATCGATGTTAATTAGACACCTCTCTACTATCGCGCTGTCTCGTTTTTTTCCCCTTTTCATTACGTCCTTTTCGTTATCTCGACAAGAAAATATTCACGTCCGTGAGCAGTAGTATGGTAGCTCGATGTTTTTTCGTTCCGTTGTCGCAAGGACCATAATTCTATGGCAGCTTTACATATGGAAAAAGTTGAACTTGAGCAGTGATGAGTGGGCATCCACTTCTTACCGATACATCATGCTCACTCTATAAATAAATCTTTCCTCGCTTTATTTTTCTTTCCGATAAAGCGCGAAATGTATACTGGCACTCGAGACACTCTTCTCGCACACCGTCCACAAGACGAATAAACTGGGTTTCTTATCTTGCAATCTCTCTTTTCTCAACTTTTTTTCTGGCTTTTTTCCTCTTTTTCACGTTTCATTTTTCACGGAATCCAGACACTCGTATCGTCGATCGTTTTTTGCTGGGAAATTTTTTCACGGACACTTTTCCATCGAGACACCGTTGGAACGTGAATAATGTTTTAAGGAAAAAACGATCCAGAATCTACGGAGAGTCTTCCATAGATTTTTTTTTCTATCTTAAATAGTTTCCTCTCCTCCGCGAGAGACTGGATATTTACGCGAATTTCGGAGTGGCTAGATCGAAGTGATACGATAGGGAAAATGTATTTTCGGTTTCCATTATAGTTTATTTCGATGACTCTCGCTTCTGATGATACTCCACTACCATTGGATGAAGAAAATTTCACAAATTATCCGTATTTTCGCTCTATCGTTTTCTCTTTCCCTCTTCCTCACTCGCCCATTTTAAAAACTCCCTCAAGCCGATGAAAAAGAAAAATAAAAAGGGGAAGGGAGATTACGGGTAAGCGCGACACTTGCAATCGTCCGTGAAAGATTCAGTGACGCAGCTGTTTCCGCGCCCACGCTTTCTTCTCTCCTGTCATCTCGTGCCAAGACGAATTCAAAATTTGTGATCAAGCCCTTCTCATCCTGTTTTCCTTCTATATACTCTTTTTTCATAACACAAAAGATATCTATTGATTATGTCACGATTATTTTATGGGTTTTCATATGTATTTTTATCTGTTTTTATAATTACAAATTTTTGGAATTAATTTATTGAATTAAATTTAGGAATTTTGAGATATTATTTTGACTTGGTAAGTGCATAATTCAACGAGAGCGTTGGTAAAGTATGGTGAAATAGAATATTGACGATCCCCCCATTGCTCTTGACTCCAGTGGACTGGATTTTTCCCGGACGTCTGTGCTTCCTCGTTCAACGATATTTGTAATATTGTATATAGGGATGATGTGAAAAACGTTTTTGAATATTTATCATAAAGGTGAAGGGGCGCGGCGATCGAGTTTGTTGAGGGTGCTTGCAGAACCTCTTTTTGATTTTTCATCGACCAATGCACACGATTTTTTTTAAATCAACCATGCGAATGAAAAATCGCGTGCATTGGATTCCATGATATCAAAACATTCGAGAGGCTTTTTATGAGCATAAGAGAAGAAATTTTGAAACGAAAAACTGGAAAGAATAAAATTTTTGGAGAATTCAATTTTAACTTGATTTCTTCAATTAATTGTCCTGCAATCGAACGAAATACCACCAAATGAGTCATTAGTATTTTCATAGCACAACCGTGGACCAAAATTGATGTTAAATGAATCAACCCAAATTGCTATACAGCGAGATATACTTCAAGAATCACTCATTTGTACACATATGTATACATTTATAGGCCTTATTTGAGACAAGTACAATTCATTTGATCTGGTGTTCGTGAAGCGCGAACATGGATCAAAAACATTTTTGAGCGGATCAAAATCAGAATCACTGTAGAACGATAATACTTCAACATCATAATCCTACTCTACGAGAAAGAGGATTAGTAAAAATGTTTCTATTTCAAAAAAGACTGTCCAAAACTTTCTGCCAATTACTGACAACAGCAACAATTTCTGAAATCACTAACAATTTTTCGTGAAATATTCTTTTTTTAACGAATTTCGTTCTTTGGTTGCATTTATTTTCACATTCATTTCAAATATCATACATATTTATGTTTTCCCTCAAACAAAACCGGAGTTTGACAAATTTTGAAAAACGCCCATAGACAAATACGGGAAGACTGCAAGAGTGCCAATTAGTAGGCACGCCGACGATAACTGGTTATAAAACTTTATTCGTTCGTCGACAACAATGTCGCTAATCCCTATCTACACGTATACAAAAAATATTCCACTCGACAAGGATTTTCCATTCGTTCCATATTAACGGCAAGTCATATTTCCTTTTAGTTCTTTTTCGCTCTGTTGTGGAACAACATAAAAAACTCATGAATGAATAATAAAAAAGAGGTCTTGAAAGTGCAAAGCTGAAAACTCCATAAAAGAATTGAAGAATCCGGAAAAATTAGGATAAACTCGGTTGTAACAAAACTTTGCGTATACATTTAAAGCAGTACGATCGGTTTTCGAATTTTTTAAAAACTACGTCGGTTTTGGCCTTCTCTATTTTATTTGAAATACCAGATAAACTCTCAGAGCAATACTGAAATATTTCAAGTCTAGAACAAAAAAAAATCTAATTAATCCCTAATTTTCGACATCTTCGAAAGATTTGGCAGCAAATTCGAGATAAGTTTCTAAATTTAAATCTGTCATAATACCGAAAAATTATTATTGAAATTAACATTAAAATTAATATTAAAATCAAACCAATATCAAACATTTTCATTGCAGCCAACACCAATCATCTTCATTTTTAAATCTAGACTTCAATATGTATATAGTATAATCAATTAACCGTACTGTAATTGAATTGAATACAATTTATATATGTAGGGGAGACCGGGGCAAGACGGCCCACCCGGGGCAAGACGGCCCACCTCAAAAATTGACCAAAAATTGACCAAAAATTTTTTTTTCTTGTTTTC
>JAPYYX010002217.1:0-17761 GCA_030522605.1 Cremastinae sp. B BG-2022a | reverse complement strand
TTCCAAATTCCCGGGCTGTCCTGTGCAAATAAACTTCGAATTGGAATTCAGCACACCAAAACACAAAGGAATTGTTGATGTAGTTCAAATATTTTTTTTCACTCATAAAAGTGCGATTTTTCCCGATTTTTAACCATTTTTTTGCGATATTTCGCAATTTTTTCTCTGCGGGCAAAGTCGCTATAGATTCCAATTCAGTGCATCAAATTACACAAGACTCATGCTTAGATTGGACGAAAAAAAATTTTCCCATAGATAAAAGTGCGATTTTTCGCAATTTTTGGTCATTTTTAGCGGTTTTTTGCATTTTATTCGAAAATTTGGAGGTGTATTGACCAATCTGACCCCAAGTTCGAATTCAGCGCGTCAAAATACATAGAGATAGGTGTGTCCGGTCAAAAGTACTGGGCACTTTTTTTTGTGTGACGGTGTTATTAACAGGGATAATTACAATTTATGATTTCCTATTGTTTAATTTTTTAATCACAATTACTTTAGTTCGATTATTATGAAAGGTTCTAATTATTTTTACATAACCCTTTAAAAGAAATGCTAAACTTTTACCCCTTCATGATTTTTACTATTTAAAAATGAGGCTAGATAGAGATGGATGGATCTCAGTAGTAAAAATTATACATAAAAAAACTGACATTCTATTTGGCAACGAAAAGCCTGTGCATGTGAAGTGAGGATTGCATGAATCTTGAATTATTCGTGCGGCCGTATTCCCTTCGGGTTTCCATTGTTCCATTTGGGCTCCAGTTTCAAGCATACGTTACGAATAATCTGTGATTCCTCGATAGGGAAATGGCTGGAAAACCAACCCAGCGATCGGAATGTTAAATTATTTTTGAAAGTCTTTGTTCGATCATCTCTCCGAATATCGAATTCGAGAAAATGCGTCTCTGTGCAATAAATCTCTCTTTTCTCCAATATCGATTAATTATCGGTTAGCTGTCACAGTTTTTACTATTCAATTTTTCTTGCATTTGCGATATGGACTATTTTCTTTGTACTCGCATCAAAGAGAATTTCGAAGCTAAATAGCTTCGGTCATCAACCCTCGTTAATAAGCGAGTAAAGTACATTTCCTCTTTGCAAAGCCCTCATACAGAATAACCGAGGTCAAGTGTGAAAGTACTTCAATGATGACGAACACTACATTGTACTAAGAGAACGAGAGAAGAAAACTGTTTGCCTGCGACTAAAATAGAGAGTAGGTAAATTAGACTCTGTGGTGTTGGCAGCCAATGAAGTGTGAAACTAATTAAACAAACTTGTACTATACGGTAAAATCCTGACGGACATTTCAAATGGTCTAATCGGACTCCAGACATGATGCTTTAGAAGAGTAAAGTATAAAAAATATTCTCGAAGTGTCAAACGTGTTAGTAAAATTTTTGTTTTATAGAAACGGTTTAAAAATTACCTATGATGAAGAATAAACTAAGTAATGAGTTCAACAGCATTATTTATTCCATACTTTTTTTAAAAAACATTTTTTTATAAAAAGGAGATAATCAAAATATAAGAAACTAAGTTATTAAATTATTATTTGTTATTTTTGTTTGAACAATTAATTCTACAGAAAAGAAAATTATCAAAATATACAAGAGTAAGTTAACGCCAAACGAAAGTAAAATAAGCTACAAACTCACATGATAAAGTCTTTTCGAAGGAGGCCCATTTTGTCACACATTATCAATTTTTTATTGTCAATTAACAAAACAAAGTAAGGTCAAATTCTTGACAAGAAACTAAAAAAAGTAAAACTGGTTCAGCACACTAAGGATTCTAACATTTTTTCCATAAGAGGCCTTTGCCCCCCCCCCTCCTCCTCTTTATTTAATAACAGCCATTCATTTATTTTTTGTTAAAATTATCACATGATTCTAACAAGAACAATAATTTTTTTGTCGTTGCGATATACATGGTAAATTCCAGTGGGTTACTGTCCGAAGATAATGCATGTTCCACATATTCAATTGAGTATGGGACGCGATCGAGGGAGTTCAGCGATGCTCAACTTCCGGAAGATCAAGATAATAACGTGATAGTCTGATAGAATATCGCGTCGATCCCGTACACGTGTCCGTATGCATATAATCCGTAGTAAAGTGGTACGGATAATACGAGGATGTATGCGAATCGTGGACGAGCGAATTTTCCGAGTCTATCTCGCAGAAATTCACGGGCGAGCAAGTGAATATTGCAAGGAGCACCGTTGAACCATTGGACCAAGTTCAGATTTGCCGGAGCGTTGCTAATCGCCTACGAGCTCGGCGAAAGAGAAGGGGAATAGAATTGAGAGGTTTCTCGATCGTTACGCGATATTCGAAAATTTTTCGTACTTAGAAACGTTACGGAAATTTTATGAACTTTCATATACCTCAGCAATTATATCTGACACACGTGCGTCTCTGTGTTTATATGTCGGTGAAACTAGTATATAGAGATGTGCGGACATGTATAGTCTCCCAACTGCGTTTCTAGCTTGACTCGAGTCTAGATAACCGGGAGTGTGATTATATCCGGAATGCCCTTGGGGCGTACTCGGCTTTTTACCCATAAAAGCGAATTCGAGGAAGCGCTACAGGAAACTAAAAAAATAATAATGAACCGGAGATTCCGGGAATTTCCGTATCAATTATCAAAACTTTGAAACGTATCGATCGATATTCCTTAATCTGGTGGGCTCTTTATTCTCAGTATTTTTATTAAGGAAAACTTAAAAGTCGACACTTTGCTAGTACAGAATAACGGATAGCTAGAAAATTCATATTTTTCAATTAAGCGTAAAATTTTGCTGAGATAACATTTTGAATACATATGTAAACGATTACACGATATTATGGCTCGTGAACTGTAATGCTCCATAAAATTTGCATTACAATTACGAAGAAAGTTCATTTTGTGAAATTTCATTGACTATACAGCAAACTTTCCATTGTTCCACCGTTAAGAAAAGTCTCCGAAGTCTTTGCGTGATTTTTTGTCCACTCCGCCAAGTGACGTTCACTTTGAATAATCAAGTTGTCTGAGGGAAAGAAAAATAAAACTAATAAGACGGGAAAATCGTGGAAATGTATATATTTTCAATCTTGTACAGGACGGTATCTCCGGCTTTCGGAAAACGGATAATCCAATGCTCGTTATCGTCAGCGCCATCTTGGCGACAGGGGTAACGTTGGCTACTTAGCGTCTTTAAAGCGTGGCGCTTGTTCCGTACTGGAGCGAGAAGCGATGAGGGTGGAAGAAATAAAAAATAAATTTTCCGTGGAAAAAGAGAAGAGGACGAAAAAACAACATCGGGTTGGTTGCAGAGGTGAGGAACGAAAAAGGAAAATGAAAAAATGGAGAAAAAAATAATGAAATATATTTCACATCTGCAGGCTCTGTAGAATAGCTTCGAGAGATTCGAATTGGAGGTTCCGAGGTGGCGAAGGTCAGTCCTCGCGTACTCAAGCCCGAATGAAATTAAGGAAGCTTAATGCGGAATTAGGACGGAGTTCGAAGGATTTATCAAGGATTAACTCCTGCACGATTCTATAGCTACAGTCGGAAGGCGTCCCGTTGATCCTTTCCCTCTTTCCTTTTCATTCTATAACCTCTGACTTCTTTTCCTCACCTCGGATACCCTATTTTATCCCGTCGTTTTATATTGCTCTCTTCTTCTCGGTTCTCTGACGCTTGCGAGCTTAGTCGATTCTCGCTATCGTCCTTTCTCCCGTTCCAGCTTTCATTTAGTCCTCTATGCTCCCTCGCGCACACCTGCATTGATATCACATAGAAACAGAGAAACGTGTAACGTCGACGGTAACTTAACGTAGGTTAAGCAGGAACGTGTTTGCTCCAAAGGATTTAAAGGTCGTGTTTAATCAGGATTACACAAACCAATCGCATACGCTGAATACGAACTTGATGCGTTCTTCTCTCTTCCTATCAGCAATAGTTTCTCTCTGATACCAATTGGATTTTGATATTGAATCATTTTGTTAATAAATTATCATTAAAAGTTATATTTAATCATGAGTTAATTCATCCTGTTTTGTTCGAAATTACTGAGTCCCTTTGTGACCTTGTTCGCTGGATCTTTTCCAGAACTTTTGTGATCTTTTCTGCGAAATAAGCGACGAAATATTAACTAATAGAAATTTCGTGATTCTGAATTGATTTTCCGCGAAGCTGTGGGTTTTCAACGAACCGATCTATGTATTTGCGATTGGGCTCTATTTCAATTGCACAGTTATGTAATAATACGTATCGAGGTGTGTAATTCATATGTACTTCTTTCTCTCATCGCTCTTTCTCTCTTTCATTCCCATTGTTCCGAAACTCCAATAATTTCGTAAATAATTGCTGTATAGTGTTTTAATTGCTCTCCGCATTTCATGAAAACGGGTAATTTACAGTTTCGGAGTTTTAGTCGGACGAGTCTCTCGTGTATTTGTTCTCGTTAACGAGACGTTCCAGTGCATAGTTGTACACACATTTCGCGTTTCGTCGTTTTACGCGAACAATTCAAGTGGACTCCCAAAAAAAAGTTGCGGAAAAAGAAATGCAAATTCAAGCATTGACAGGGTGGTCAAGCCAACACTTTAATTTGTGAGTTCGCAAGTATTGCTTGTCCCCCTATCAACATTTTATACCTTTTTCTACCGTCAGCATTTTATTTCCACAAGCCATATTTTTATTTTTTCCATCTCCTCCGTGTCTCCCCACTGATTTACGCCTGCATCTCCTTCAATTCCACAGACGCTTTAACGGCAAATGTATCATGCACGATGACGTCATTCACTCGCACGAATGAGCAGTTACTCGATAAGATAATTGGGAAATTCTAATGGTCTCGTACGTTTTCTCGAACGAGGCTATTTCTCTCGTTTTTATCATCTCTTTCACGGACGAATACGGGATTCATTGCGAAATCGTCCTGAAAGTAACGATATCGTTTCCCTCGCCTTATAACGTATCCAAGATAGCTTCATAATACCGAAGAGTTTAGATATAACGTAAATCGTGAAAGATATACAGAAAGAAGGAGAAAATAGAGGGAGAGAAAATGGGGCTGGAATAAATGCATGTATCACTGATAAATGGCTCGATACATCAGTCTGAGAATTTATACAGGCGCTCGTCTGGCTATTTTACCGAATGAAGAAGAGGGATTTCCCATTCAATGTGATGAAACTCTTTTCAACTCTTTATCGGAAGTGCAGCCAACTTTTCTGCATTTTCCATCGCATTTCATCATCTTTCTTCGCTCACTGGGGATCCGAAATTACAAAAATGATAAGAGCTATGAAAAATAATATTCGTATATGACAATAATTCTCGTTGGAGATTTATAATGTGCGTCTTGATGTACCTCCTCATTGATGATAAAAAAAGAGGATTCCATTGAAAACTTCTAAATACAGCAATTTTCAGGAATCCTGTAAAAAATCATTTCCCTCTCCAAGTGACATCTTTTCCAACCACGAAATTGCAACATCCACAAAAAATGTAATAATTTCCTATAGAGCATGGATGAATTAGTACGGTGAATTTGTTCGGTCGTGTAATTAAATTCGTGCATATATATTTGATGCAAAGCACAGGGGGAGGACAATATCGCCTACTGCATTCACTTGAGTTATGTACGGGAACCACGAGGCCACACGTTGCTTCTTAGCCATTTCCAGTCTCGAGAAAGACAGAGAAAGGCGAGAGCGTTCACGTGCCATAGCGTCCGTAGCTCCGCTGTCGAGTTTGTCTTCTAAGTTTACTAATCAAGTTTACTACGTGTACACGTACCAACTAGTGAGAGAACAACCTCTTTTTCTACATAAAGTACACATTCCTCACTTACTTTATCACTATGTATCTTTTATTCCAAATATGTTCTGAAAATATTTGTATGCATCTTCCAGATGCACAGTTGAGAGAAACAGAGTCTAATGACGAGTGTTTTTCCTCGCGTGAAATCGAATCATAATTAATGTGACGTCTGATAAACCTTTTCTATGTTCGGTGTCTCAAGCTGGGCGTTTATCAAAGCCTGTTAATCCGATTCTGCTTCAAATCCAGCGTAAACCGTTTCTCACAAAAATCCTGAAACATCTCGCTGTAGAAGTGACAAAAATGGGGAAAAGAAAGAAAATGAGCAACAAGAAACTGAATACATTTTATGAGAAAAGTTCTGCTTCTTGCTTTGTAGTATATCTTTGTGACCATTCCATCGTCGTTGATGCTCTCGGTAGTTTGAGTAATTATAAGCTTTTCCACTCACTACCCTTCTCACGAAATCCGCGCCATTGTCCATGTACGCAGATTATACTCTCATATACATGGGAATCTAGTATAATGGTGTACATATACACATAATTTTTCATGGATACATTGACGGAAAACGAGTACGAAGTGGTTGAAGAATACAGGTTTGACTGTCGGGAGACGAAATCCGGCCTCTCGCGCTTTTGCCTGGGGATTTTACTTACTACTTTGCTCAACTATATCCGACTCTAATGTCCTTAAACCTTTTATGAAAGTCTTGAGGTGGGGAGGAGTGATAGGGACGAAAAGTGCTTTTGTGTGTTTCTGGTTGAAGGGCTCGTCTCGCTTTCTACTATTTTCCATCTTTACCTTGTTTGAACTGACGACGATCTTTTTAATATATTGAATAAAAGAATCGTATGCGATCTGAATCGGACGCAATACGATGGAATTCACTTTCAACGCACGTAAATTCTCATCATAAACTTTCGCCGCATATCGCTTAAGAACAAAATAAAATTTCTTTACCGGTTGCAGTTCTTCACATGAAGGCCGAGAGATTAGTTTGAAACAACGAAAATTACAAGAAAAGGTTTGAGGTTTCGCTTTGTGTCTTATTTATTTATTTTACTATTTTTCACGGCGACGGACATCAGCTACTTTTCAACGCGAATATATTTTTCTTTCGACGAGCAACTTAATCAAAGAAAGAGGTGCTGTATCGCGAGAGGAAGAAAGACAGTCGCGAAATGAAGAATGCGTCGGCTTGTCGTGCAAAGAGCGGAGTCTAAATGTTAACTTTTATACCAGAAAGAAAGGAAGACTTTCTTACACGTATTTACGTTTTTTTCCTCTATTTATTAATACACACAGAACATCTGGCATCCAATTGACGCTAATGAAGAAGGAAAAAGAATTTTTAAGCCGGTTGGATGGAGCGAGGAGTGGAAAAAGTTGAATGTTCAAAGCTTAATTGCTGTCCTGAATAAATAATGAGGTAAATAAGTGAGAGGACCGGTAGTGAGGCAGCTCGAAGAGTGCTTCAAAATTAAATACTATTCATGGAATTAATCGGATTAGCAATGGATTTAATGAGGCGACGATGTATTTTCTTCAATATATTCTAGTTTTAATCAATACTATATCGTTTCTTCTTTGTAATTAAAATTCGCTCCATTTATTTTTCTCTTCTCTTTGGTGCATTTAAATCTATGCTTCCAATAATTTTTTTTCCGCGGTATGATACTATCGATGATTTCCATTTGCAGTTATATATCTTGGAAAAGATCTGTTCTCTTTGGTAGTTCAAATTTAGTCTCATCGTGTTATCAGTGACTAAAATATAACCTTTTTTCCAGCTGTTTAAATAGACCAGATTTGATCAGAGTGCACGACGGAAGAAATGCGGAGAGTCCAACAATAGCCGTACTGTGCAACCAAGCAGCGGAAGTGGAGGTATTGAGCACAGGACCAGATCTGTATGTCGAGTTTGTTGCTAATTCCATGTGGCCTGGACAAGGCTTTAAAGCAATGTTCCAGTTCCAACCTTTGGACGATACGCCGCATACAGGTTCGTTCTGTCCAGCAATCCAATTGTAGCTGCTACTACACGCTTTCAATCACCGCTGTTCATCTAACCAAGTATAAATGAAACTTCAACCTCCCTTCGGATATAGTAATCGCTTTAAACCAGACGATTTACATCGTTGCGATTTATGGTCCATCACCGATCATGACGCTCACAAACTTTAATCTCATCCATCTTAAATAAAGTAGAGGAAAAAATCTATCTTTAGCTTCAAACAATTTATCAATCTACCAATCTCAACTTTTTACAATTGGAAATAGAGTGAAAAGAACTTATCATCCGCAGTTAATGACGATCCCTTGCGCAGTTTCAAATTACCTGTCTAAAGCATCAGTCGGTAAACCAGTTTTCCGAATCAATAATAAAAGCTGGAGCTTTTATTCGTGATGTAGAAATATTCCCTTTTGCCGTTGTACTATCTCTCCAGAGTTATCCACAGAACGTATACCCGGACTGTTGGTCGGTAAAGAAGCTTCCGCGAGACGATCCAAAACCTTTTTCACCGACAACAAATTCGTTGGTAAAGGATACGAAGAAGGTTGCATGTCATTGTCCCTTTAATTTCTTCGCTCGATAATGAAAATTCGAAACTCTGAAATGTCTACTGGAACGTTGATGTCCTGAAATTCAAAAAGACCCAACTTTCTCATTTACCGATACAATAGCACAAGTTTCGTAATAATTTGAAGCAGGGGATTGCACATTTGGTAATTTGTCTTGCCTATCAGTGATATGAGCGCAGTCGAAAAGAATGACTGGTGAATAGCCGGAGCAACCCAATTTATGAGGTAATAAATCATGAATGTGGACCCTTTGTATTAAGGTAGATTGGTAGGTGTTCCATGGTCCACACCAACATTATTCTGTGCGTGCATGCCAAGTGGATACACGTAGGTGCGCATGCGTGGCCAGTACTCCCCGCCGTAATTAACGGCACTGTATATTCCGAGGATAATTACAATAATGTGTTGCAGAGGTAGACAAGGTCGTCCCTGGGGCTGTTACGGGTAACCCCAAGTACTCGGTCATCGGGCCGGCTGTCAGCGCAACGAGTAAGTACCCAACCCTCTCTATACGTCTCCGCGTCTGCAAATGTGCGCGCACTCGCGCGACCGAACGCTTGTCCGCGACTACGTACAACTTTAATGAAACGCGATTTTCTCGTTATCTTGGATAAAACGATTTATCTTATGAAAATCCACGACGACTAACCACCCTGATTAATCATGCGATTGTCTTGCGATGGAGATGGAAAAACCGTAGAAACTCCAACGTTATCTTCTTTAGGGTTTTTGCCATAATCTAGACTCCCATGATGGATCATCGAGTTTTGCTTCCGCGAAAGCCCTACGAGGATTCATTGTATTTCGTGCCTCTTTCCCTGGTCACGAGTACTGTCGGAACTTCCGCTAGGTCTCTGTACAGTTGATGGCAAAAACTATTGGATACCGAAATGCATTTCTTGCATCTGGATGTCTCAGGGTTTACCTTTTGCTGCTTTGAAACTGGAATAAACTTTTTTAAGTTAGTTACGTTCAACGGTAATCCATTTAAATCTTTCTTTATCGCAGATAGTTTAGAGAACAATCGGAATATCGTAGCTCATGATCTTATCAAAAAGCGTATCGAATAATCTTGTGATCTATATTCTGACTTGTCTGAGACTGTTGACGTTGTTTAGTCTTGTTTGTTCATTATTTCAAAATCTGCGTGAATGTTGGTAACCCCCTGAGAGCTTAATCTCAATTTGTACATCTCCGTCGACGCTCGCGCATTTACTCATGCAAATCCGCCTCGACCTAATGCGAAGCAACAACTTGAACAGTCCGACGGAAACGAGAACAACGGCAAAAGCGGCAACAGTCCGAGAGTAAGGAGACTCAGAGGGTGAAAGGGAGACAACGAAGTACAGATGGTGCATTTTCTCTAAGCTAGCTTCACCAGGGGCCACCAAGTTCAATGTTCCGCGCGTTGGATGGGATAGTTAATAGTTCATGTCCGTAGATAGGATTCGCAAGTTAGGTCGAATGAGGAGTAGGTACGAAGAGGGGAAAATGTAAAGGTTCGGAGGCGGACCTTCAAGCTCTTCACTTACGTTCACCCATAATACAGGCTCTTCCTGGTGTTCGTTTCATCGTCTCCAGCACTGTGGATTGCAAAGTTCGTCCAGAGTCCTTCAGCCGCCTTTCTTCGTTGCTTTGCTTCATCTCTCTGTATGTGACAGTCATACAATGTACACGTGTGTGGCTGTGTGCGTCCACAAGAGAACTTTGTCTCCAGCAACCAGTCGCGTTAAGTGCTGAGAACATGAGGCCGCACCTGCAACTTTGAATAAATCCCCCTTGAGAACCGATAAATTATAATCTCCGAGTTTAAAATGCTACTGAAACACCTTTTCTCAGTGGAACTCTTCCACAGCGAAGTTATGGATAATTTTTTAAGCTCCGTTGGGACACTGGTGGTCTCGGAGCTTAAAGTGACAAACAGTGTGCTGGAATTGACGTCGCTCTGTCGAACTCGTGGATTTGCAGATGGAACGACCAATCTGTAAAACGTTGTTTCTGAATAAACAAAAAGGAACCTCGTCCGTAAAATTGCTAGTGGAGAATGTTGCTCGGCGATGCGTGGAAAGTCATTAACGAGGGAAAAAGACTCGTATTCGGTGAAGGTTTATTTGCCCGAATCCACGACCCGGTTGATCGATTTCACTCCGTTCATCTGTCCCTTTCGCATCGGCGGATCGATCTGGAAATATTGACGATAAGTCCGGTGAACTTTTTTTTTCCTATCTCGAAGCTTTCTCTTCTCTCTCCCTTTTTCTCTCTTTTCGTAACATATTCCCAGATTGCAACGGGCTATAAATTATTAAGTCGCTTGTATAGGTAAGCGACGATGTGCTTTGTAGGTTTACGGTATGCAGGTCGAACGGGTTCCACGCCGTGAAAAATAGCCCATTCCAGTCTGAGTAGCGGTGGTCGTGGGACAAGCCGTAAAGAGGCGAAATCTAGTGTGTGCATGACACGTAAATTGTGAAGCAAGTGTTGGACGTTCGAATACCGGGCCTCGATGTATTGTTTCAGAATAAGACGTATATCTGTATTTACAGGCATCTCTACGTAACGTGTGCAATCTTACGATACGTGACACAGTGATGCACGGAAGAAGAAGATAAGAGAATATTTACGATACTCGTTCTCCATATCATATAACTATGAATAATGCGCAATCGACGTTCCACGCTTCCTCGATATTCTAGGTGGCAGCTGGACACTTTTAATCACGATTTTGCCCCGTGCTTTTCAATTATGCTCGTGCATCGTAAAAGTTTCAAAATTTACGAAAATATTCTGAAGAATCCAATTTCTTGGTGATGCTGGATGCTTGGACTTTACAGTTTCATATTTTGTCTCTTTTAGCATCTTTGAGGAAAGAGCAAATTACTCGCGATAAAAATGGTTACGACACTCGTGATTTCAGACGTTGTTTTCCGTGCACGCACGTGCGTAAACACGTTCGCGCAACGAGTCGAGCTGTAAAAACATTTACTCTGGAGCGCTTGAGGGAGAGCAATGAAAGTCGTATACTACGAACTGTAAATTCGCGGTCTTCATGGATCCGCTGTTACTTCCACCAGGTGGATGCGGCAGCAGGCGCGAGCGTTAAGCTCCACCGGATGCCTGACGCGAGATCGAAGCCGGGGCGTTTCATTCGAAGGCGAGCCATCGCTGAGGGAACGTCATCTGTCAGAATTTTCATGTATGGTAAACGTCTTGCAAGGGGAAATAACATCAGAAATCTCATTCCCGCGAAATGTAAACTCCTTTTGTTCGATCCCTTACTCTTTACGCCCGCGTATACATTTTGACGCACCGACAAACACGACACGAATGTGAATGGCAACGTTTTGGCACTGTACAAAGGATCTGGCGTATGATTAGAGTTCACACTCGAACCTAGTTTGCATCAAAGTCTACGGAACGAAACGCCGGCGCGCAAGAAATTCTATCGCTTGCGACATTCTTGGAAAATTTAACTGTTCGCATAAAATCCCGGAACGTGACGTAAAGAAGAGAAAAAAAAAGAAAAACAATGGAGAAATACGACAAATTTTATGTGCAGGGTGGGTAATCAAAATGTCGACATGCACCAGGTTATAAACACAGTTATCGAGATCGTAACTGGATTATTGCGGATAGTGGCTACTGTTGGGACGCTCGTTTTCCAACCGGAGCTTGTGATATCAATTACTTTTAAACGGATTGAAGCGACGCTGTGTTAGCCACCGAGACAAAATCTCTTTTTTCGAAATTGTCGAGAGCAACCTTGCACGAGCGCGAACAAAGTCTCAAGTACTGCTATCCGAGTGCGTTTTTCTCTCTCTTTCTCCGTGACACCGTGAAAATCTCGTATAAAAGAAACGAGAGATTTTAGAGAAATGACATCAAGCTTCCTCTCTCCCGTTGCTTTCGTTTCGGAATATAAAGAGATTGAAAAAGTGGACGAGGAAACGCAGGAAACGGCAGAGTTCTGTCCAGCCGAGGACTACGAGAGAAAAAGAAATAAAAATAGAACGGTAGGCCAACAAGGAAAAAATGAACTCGTAGTTTCTTAGGAAATCTGATAAAGCGAAAAATCTCGTGGTAGAGTGAGATATTGGTTTAGAAGCAAGCCGATCGATCGGAGATGACTGTCGCCATCACGACGCCTCACTCTATAGTGAATCCCTTACATAGAAAAAGACTTACCTTGGGATCGGATAAATGAAAACCTGGCCTCTCGCACCTTATTCGCGTTCTAAAATTCTTCAAAGCTACTTTTTCCTCAACGTGGAATAAAAAGAGAAAAGAATCTGTAATATTTCATTTCTTCGCGAATAATATCAGAAAGTTGCGCATCGGTGCTTCGTGCGATTTTCTAGTCTCTGCTAAAGTCTCGTAGGGCTTTAGGATTAACGCTGAGTATTTCGGATATCGTCAAAGGCCAGATCAACGTCTCAGATGTTATTTGCGAAAATGGTTCGTGCGTTGCGTCAATTCGAGGTACATAATGTTAGTTTCAGGATAAATTACGTGTGTATATCTTGACTAAACCGGAGTATATCAACCCGAGCTTCCACGCGCTAATTGATCGCTCAATATTCGAGGATCGAAACCCGCCCAGGGCAATGGGTACCTCTCGAATTCCCTGATGCTCGTGTTGATTCTTCGCACACACGTCGATTCTCCCTGGATGTCGAAATCCACATTCACGAGGGAGAAACGTCGCGTGCTGGGAGATTCTCTTTTTGGCCTTTCTCGTGACCGAAACATTTCAAGCTCCTGGGCTTCTCTTTCATCCTAGTGCCCCCGTCGTTACTCGCACGGAAAGCTCTACACGTCCTAAATTATTCCGAGTGACGTACGTCGAGGAATCCGACACTTTCCTCAAATGCGTTGGTTTTTAAACATTACGTTTGTATTATATTATTTAATTTTACAGGGTGTCATGCGAGGTCGTTCCTGGGGTTGCGTTTGCGTCTTTTTTTTCAGCGCCACAAAGCGAACTCTCGCTTTGCGTGCACGGAAGAGAGATCATGACCCGGGTGCTTAAGTGTTTACGAAAGATATTTCACAAAGAAAGAAGAACTCGAGAAAGACGAATTCGAGCTTAGAGAGCGAACGGGACACTTCTTGCTGCAGTGCGGATGTAACCTCGGGATTAGGTTGGCTTACGCGAAAGCGAGTTCTGAAGTATTTCGCGTTTGACTCGCTTCCTTTTTCTTGCACCGTCTTCACGCTCTGTTGAATATATCTCCGATGTTCCCACTCGCGATCCCTGTACAAAAAAAACTCAAACCTATTTTTCATTCCGCGGTTGATTCTTCAGTGATCCCTGGATATTTGTATAACGCGACTGGACGTTCTCATCGCAAAAACTGTTCGCATCTACCGCGCGTCCGACATTGATTCAAATCCGGCTCTCCGGTGGTTTGAATTTTTCGAATCGCTCGCCAGCGACATGAAAACATTTGCACGGACATTAAGCTGGGGGCGGCCGGTGCATTCATCATGATATACGCGCATTAGCTTGCACCGCGAAAAAAAACGCGTATACTCTGATGTTCATTGCTCCATGAATGGAAAAAGGCAGTTTGTTCTCGAAAATTATTGCATTTCTCGAGGTAGAACGAGCGAGTTCGTAAACTCGTTTCGTATAGGCTAATGATGCGAAACATTAAAGTTGCATTACAGGCGCACGGGGGGAAACATTTCTCACCATTGCCTGTCTCGAGCGCCGGCGGGAAAACTACCAGAATTCTCGGTGTCGCCCGGTTCCAAATCGTCCAGCGGGACCCGCGAGACTACCGCAACCATTTACCATGACGCTAGATTATCGCTTCTTCCTATATCGTTACTGGAAACATCATACAGTCATAACGAATTGTTCGCTCACCGCGGGCAACGACTCAAAATACATTCCCTCCTCTATATCCGTACCATCGCGCGTATTGCTCGGTATAAATGGGCGTGCAAGGGTAGGAGTTGAAAAAAAATTATGCGGAACTGCGGTCGGTTTTGGTGCGCGCGTAGCCCCCTCGAACTCCTCGCAACTACGAAAATACGACAGCACCGGATGGACATTTCCCACTGCACAAATAGTGTGTAAGGATCGTGTGCATAAGTATACGACTGCATCGACCTCTCCCGAGGTTAGATTCGCTCATTGGATTTCTCTTTTGTTTCCTCTGCTCACACTGGTCGTCCGGGTCACGCAAACGTGCCTGGACTTTCGTTTACGTTTCGAAGAAAAAGGGGTTGAGCGCGGCCAGGGGGGGAGAAAAAAAGGCTCGACTCTTTTCACATAACGGTAAAAAGCTCTGTAGAAATTGGTGACTGCGAACTTTTCTACATCCTTTCAATCCACAAGCACGGGAGTATATACGTAGATGGATTTTTTAACCCAGATAAAATCTCTCGCGAGACATTTGTATCACCGAGTTATTACCAGTTACGCTTTCTCATCCGGTAAAGTAGAATCCGGCCATCATGAGTGAAAGAAATTGCGGCTTATATTCGCGTGTACGTATATATTTTTATATACATCGGTTGAAGCGTGCAAAGAAAAGCCGGACGAGCTAGCTTTCTACCTATTACGTTAGCGTTTTTGCAAAAGTTAGAGTCCGCGCCGGGACGAACCGGAAAACGGAAGTTATCGCCTCTGGCGGCGAGCAATTATCATTAGTTGCACTCGCGGCGACACGGTAGAAGCGTTCAGGGGTATACGAGACTTTTGCCAGCGATAGGGAATGAAAATCAGCTCGGAATCTTGAACACGATGGAAAGGAGAGACTTCGTTTTTTCTTCTCATCCCCTCTGATATACGTATAAACGTTGGATATACATTTAAAATAACCGCGCGAAGAATGAAATACGGGGGAGTTTAGATTTCAAAATACCAATTGCACATGACCATAGCTTGTGGCGGTGAAGTTTTGTGTGTGCTGACGCGCACTGCGGCCAAGAATCAGGAAAGTCACGGAACGGCAGAGACAAAGAGTGGAATAGAAAAAAAAGATATACGCCGCGAGCGACTCTTCGTACATACATACATATTTATATAGTCCGTCCGTACAGCTCGACAGCGTGGAAGCAAAGTTGGTGGCAAAGTTGTTCCAAAGTCGTTATCACGCCGAGAGAAACTCCGGAGTGGAGCGAGGAGGGGACCAGGCGCGGCTAAACTAATCGGCTCGGTGGGCTCGTTCACGATGATGGCACCGCCGCGAGACAGGCTCGAGTGTGCGGGAACGCTATAACGTAGCGAAAGCTCGATGCACAGCGAGACCTCGTGAAATAAAAAGAGCGGAGATGGTACAGGAACGAGTTGGATGAGACAGATCCTGGAAGCTCGGTAAAACATCGGCCGCGAGAGTTTTCCTCGCGTTCGATGCGAAAGCTCGGCCAATCGTTTCCTGACGCGGAACACACATTGGATAAACGTAGCAGATACCACCGCGCGTATATGTATACCGAGACGAACCTATAATATACAGACATACAGATACGTCCAGCTTTTATCCAGCAGTTTCCGTACCTAGGGACACGCCCGTGTGTACTTATCCGCGCTCCCGGAACAGATAACAATCCGATAAAATCTAATTTAACCCCTTCTCGGGTTGAAGTGGTGCGGAGAATGTGTGGGATCATCCTGAGCTCTCTTTCGTTCTCTCGATCCTTCGAGCGATCCCTTTCTCCGTCTCGCATTCGTTTTGCCGAGGACTCCACCGGCCCGTACTCATTGCCGGATACAAACCAGACTCTCACGGGCGCCGAGGCTGATACATTTTGCGGTCGAGCAACTCGAAGTTGCGGCGTAGCAGACGGGAAAATAGAGGTACGATATAGAGGCTCGCCCGGCCGCGGGATATCCTCGCCGTCGGACTTTCCCCTTCCTTCTCTCATTCTGTCAACCTCACTGCACCGCTAACCTTCTTCTCACACGTATACATAAACACACACAATGACGCGAGAGCCCATTTCCCATCCACAAGCTCGCCAACATCGCGATTACGCGCTCCGTCCGTGCGTCCTCGAACGCGTCCACGAACGGGACGGAAAGGTCGAGAGAATCGAGACCGAATGTCCGAGTTGTGTAATTTTAGGCGGGGTTGCGTTCTAGGCTTCCTGGAGCGCTACACTCGAGTTACGATCCCAATTTCATGGCGATTCTAAATATTCGTGTCTCTTTCAACAAAATACACAAGTAAAATACTGTATAGGGTAGGAGGGGCCAAATGGGGCACTTAAGAAACTTTTCCGATTCCAAGGATTTAAATATGCTGAATTTTTTGTTTTTTAATTACAATTGAATTGGATTCATCACAACAAATCAAATTTTCAGCTGGCATGAGAAAAAATAAATTTTTTAGCGAACAAAATGGGGTACCCCTCCAAAGAGTAAGAAAACATTTTCTTTCTTATAATTTGTTAATTTGTTATTAGCTTTGACGTTTTGTTTCAAGTATCTAATTGATGATTTATTTTGATTTTCGTTTAAATGTGTCTTATTCGCAAAAAACCATCTTTTTCTATCTGCTATGTTGATTTTTGATATTTAATTTTTATTTTTGTTTGAATGTGTTTTGGACTCACCAAATATAATGTTCTTGGCAAAGAAAACGCTATTTGATATTAAACTTTAGAAAATTTTGAAATATTAAACACAGGCCCACAAAAAAGTTGTTTATGCTGGGTGTCCGACTAACATTTTCCGGCGTATTTTGCATCGCTGAACAAAAATTCGAAGTAAAAATTCGGGGTCAAACTGCAAACAAGAAAGAAAAACCAAACATCGACGAAAATGACGACCTAATAGCACAGACACACAAAAAAACAAAGTTTTCTATATTTATTTTGACCAGACCCATCAACCCCTATGTATTTTGACGCGCTGAAAACGAATCCGGGCTCAGTTGGGCGCCTACACGCACAGATTTTTAATAAATTGCAAAAAACCCCTAAAAATAGCGAAAATTTGCGATTATAAATATAAAAAAGATTTTATGGTCTAGCTCAAGTATGTTTCTTACGTATTTTAATGTGCTGAGTTCATTTTCCTTACATCTTTGAAATTTCGAATAAATCGCAAAATACCGCTGAAAATGGGTAAAAAAGGCAAAAATAGCTAAATAATGGTTAAAATTTCAGACACAAATATAAAAAAAATATTGAATCAAGTCAAGGATGTTTCTCATATATACTTTAAAAATCACGTTTTATTAACTTTTCTTGCATGGTGATAATGTTGTCATAATTTTAGTTCTTTCCTGGCCTTTTTCTCCTGAAGGGCAATGGAAACCACGTGACCACCCAGATTTCGTAAATTACGGATTTCTCAATTAATAAATGAATTGTCATCAAAAATTGGACCAGAGCGCCATTC
>JAPYYX010002216.1:0-17600 GCA_030522605.1 Cremastinae sp. B BG-2022a | reverse complement strand
AAAACTGCTTCTCCCGTGCGAGAAAAAAATTTTTCTCGCACCGGACATTTTTTTTCTTATTCTAGAGGGTTTAAACTATTTTTGAAGCCAATAAAAAAATCGATTTTTCAAAAAATTTACAGTGGCCTTACCCCTTGAGAGAAGCAAGGAAAAAAATAATTTCTGAAAAGTAAAAAATCTCTATGTTATTTAAATGGGAAAAGTATCGTCATTTAGGCACGGTTAAACGACATCGGAGGGACTGCTTTTTTTTAAAACATATTTTTAGGTTATAAACTAATAAACTATTTAGACGGTCCCCAAGCGAAAAAAGCCAACTTGGTAAATAACGGACATCCTAATGTACACACGTGTTACATAATTTAAATTTCGTGTACGCGATGGTAGGCAATAATAATGATAATAATAATGATAATAATAATAATAATAGTAGTAATAGCAGTAGCGGTAGTTGATACGTCTGGGAGACCTTTCGTTGGTATACTTCGCCGTTTTGCCAGTGTTACCGCGTGGAATCTTAATTCGAGTTGAGATTTCCACCCTTTCTCGGTCACCTCTTTTCCTACCCCGTGATTTTCCGCGTTTCTCTTATTTCCGCTTCCTCTGCTCTTCTCTCAAAAATCCCCAAGACGATATTTCTTTTCCCCATGTCACGAGTACTCGTTATATTTTTACAGCTGGCAAGGATGCTTTTAATTTACTCCAACATCCCGTGAAATTTTCCATTCTCCTAGGCAAGGATTTTCCTCATGCGTTTTATCCCGTAGACGAATATTTCCACACCAGCCACCAGTCACTCGACTGATTACGTTATTCTTGTACCTTTTTCTACCAAACTCATAAAATATTCCTCCCGGTTTATGACGCTTCTGTCTCAGGGAATTAGACTCGGCATTCGAAAACTTTTTTTACTCCGTTTCCATTTATTTTATGGGATTTGTATAAATAATGATGAGATTGCGCATAAAAATTGTCGAGAACTCGCTGAGATTATACTTTTGAGATTTTACCGAAAAATTGACGAAGTTGGTATGAATACCCGAGGTACTCAAATTTGTTTGTAAACTTTCAACTTTTGGTTTTTTTTCATCGAGTTTCCTCATACAACTTTGTACAAGTTTTAAATGCTTTGTTAATTTCTTTTGTGTTTTTGTCAAAATCACGTTGAATTGTTTTTTTATTGATGAATGAATTTGCCTCTGGTTTATCGTGAACATCCGTCTGCTCGTAGTAAATCGAACTATTTTTAATGAAACCAATTTGTTTTCTAGAAAGTTTTTATCTCGCTTAGTTAATATTCTTTCATAACTGACAAATAAAAGATTGCGTGAGTATGGGAGATGAAAAAAACTTCCAGACCTGTTCTATTGTGAAATGTCGTCTCCTGGACTTCTGTGACTTTTTGTTTATCCAATTCTTCATTCTCTTGATTTCTTTTTCTTTCTCACGATTTATTTTATTACGTCCTACAATTGCCAATCTCGATATGTATGGCTCCATAAAGCGAAACTGTATTTTTTTATCGTCAAATTTATACGAATATCAGAGAGGGTCCTTTGTAACTTCATTCTTGTAATTAAAAAGCTGCCATATCTGGCGATGAAATTAAATGAAAACAAGATTTTATCCGGCGAATTCGCGGCGAGGGAGAAGCGGGTATAAAGTTTTTTTTTACGGTCGCTCCTTCAATCCTGGAGAGCCCCCGGTGATGGGATCGTGAAATTATCATTGCGCCTGAAAATTTTATACTTGTATCTCGAAGGTTAAAACGCTATTTTCGTTCCGAATCGTTTTTTCTCTCTTCCCGCGTTTATTCTTTTTTTTCACAGCCCTTTCGAGAATTTCATTCAATTTTTAATTACCGCGAGAATTCAAAAATATTTTATCAACCCGAAGTGTTTTTTTTGCCAAGGAATGCTCAGTAGCAAAAAAATGAAGAACGGAGGAGAAATATGTCCGTGTGTTTTTTCCCTCCCCTCTCGAATACGCGAATCGTTAGTCTGCAATTTTTCTTCCTCTTCCCGACAAATCGCCATTATTTTTCATCATTCCTAAGCTCGAACCCTCCTCGAATTTTTCCTGTTTCCTCGTGTACATTTTTTTCCTCTCCGCGATTGGGAATCGGGGGGAAAGGATAAAGCGAGAGACGGATGATGGAAAAATCGACTTTTTTGGTGGTACCGAGTGCTACGAACGATCCCTGCAATTCAGACTCCTTATAGGCTCGCCCTGAGAGCTCAAAATCGACTTTTCGACTTTCCAATCACGTTCTGGAGCATATTCGATTTTAAATTTTCTGTGTATTATAAAAGTATGCTTCAAAAAGTATGGGCTTATTGAAAAGTGTCATAAAGGTAAATTTTGCTATTCACTGCAGTGAACAAAGTTCGAATCTCCGAATTATGATAAGTGACTTGATAAGCGTCAGCAGCTTTACAAGTGATCAAGATCTCGTCACGTTTGAAGATTGCTTTAGCAGAATTTTTACCATCAATACTAAGTTTTTCGGTTCACTCGTCAAAAGTTACATATTTATACTTTATTTCAATAAGATATTGTGAGTTTAATGAACAATTCATCGTAAAATAATAATTTAGTTATAAGAAAATTTCTTTCGGAACTTTTAATTACAAAGTTGAACGATCCCTTTATTGTTAAATCGGAGCATTTAACAAAGAATAACAGAGTACAAGATTTATATCTTGTGTGTACTTAAGTATACCATAAGGTCCAAGTATGAACAACATTCGAATAAATTTTACGATTTTCCATTCAATTTTATCTTACATAAAAAACATTGGCGACCTCTTGATTTTTTTTGTCACGAAACAAATTTTATTTAACATGCTAAATTTATCATGCAGATATACTGTGGTGCCATATTACATTGTTTTGGAGTTTCTTATCAGACGATGAAACTATTTTAATAATTTAAAAGTATTCACATAGTACGTGGAGTAGTCGAAGACTCAACCCTTTTTTCCATGCTCGTTTTTAGGGAAGTTATATTCTGTGTTATAGGTATTATGTAGGAGGTTCCGAGACGATGACAACGACGTCGAGTAGAATTTGGGTGTATTAGGTACAAGGAGAGCTTATCAGTGATCGGTTGCCTGCGGCAATTTCCGCCTTTATCGCTTATCTGCTTTTTGGAATCGGGCTCGACGCCAGGCCGTCCTTCCTCTCGTTTTACAAGGGCTTCGACCTTTCCCTCGGGCTGCATTCACTCCGCCATTTCTCGTCTTCCTCCTTCTTCGACTTATCCTCAAACTTCTCAACGTTGATCCACAATAACCCCCGAAGCTTCCAGGAACTATTTTTTGTCCGTATTTTACGTACGAAAAATATTCCAATAAGACAGGCTCCTGGAAACAAAGAGACAAAAATGCCTCTGGAATAATAAGGAGAGAGAAAAAGTTTCGATTCTTATGAAATTTTGTCCCCGAAATCCCTTATCCTTTGTTTACACTTTTTCTTTTGTAAATCTTATTCAATTTACATTCTATTGAATAAACTGAAAAAATAACCGAGCTCCTCTCCCCTTATAAAATATTATTTTTGTTTAAATTTCTTCCTAACGGTTCTCAGAATCAGTTTTGCATTTTATTTTTACCGATGAGGCAGTTCTCATGAGCTACGAAGAATCAGTTTTGCTGTGGAATCGATATTTATTTTTTTTTTTCATTTGTTTTTATTTTTTAGATTTCTCAGTATCTAATTTTTGTAGGAAACAGCAATTAATTCTTGAATTTATTGTTGAGAAATGTCACGCGAATCGTATACACACGGGCTAGCGAAATTTATAGAGGCCGCGTGTCTGGGGAGAGGAAAGTTCGCCTCGATTTCAGATTCATCGCGATTTAAATTATTTTAATGTAACATGAATTTTCGAGGAATATTACGAGAAACAACGATATAAAGGGGAATGACAAGGATGAAAACGGAACTTCGTGCAAACTGTATATTCCATCAGCGGGACAAAGTTTTCCCACAGTTGGTTACAACCTAACTTCGTACCGAACAAATTTATAGAGTTGTATATGTTTGTCGCGAGTTCCGAAGCCCCTTTCTTAACCCGTGAACTATTTCGCGACGCGAAATCGCTTGCGAAAAGAATGTGCGAGAAAAATGTCACAAACGATGGATATTGGAATTTTTTAGTTAACAAAAACCCAACAAATTGTTGACGTATTTGTGAATATGAGAATAACAATTTTTTATCAAGGCTGTAAGGAAAAGCCAAAAACTTTCCCGTATATTGGATATCTTTGCTGAAAAGTTGATAATTAATTTAAATCAAAATATCAAATGATCCTACTCGTGAAAATAAATTTACTCTTTGGATGTTTTAATTATTTTTTGTTCATTATTGATTTACGTTCTAAGTGAAAAAAAAACTAAGAGATTAACTTTTATGTTATTGGTATTCATTAAAACTCATATTCCTTGTTATAATATTGGACAATTATAGGTGCAGCTGCACTTTCGAAATTATAAATTTCGTTTCAATGAAAAATATTGAAAAATTGGGTCTTTCACATTTATTAGATTTTATTTCGAATCGAAAATTTCGCACAGGGCTTATCGAAAAATCTCCATTAACTCGATTCATTACTGATTTATTAGCTTTTCCTTCATTTACACTCCGAGAGGAAGAAAAGTGGAAGAAATACGAAGAAAAAGGTGAGTGGGTATTATGGCTCTTCTTGACCGATAATGCTCTCGTTATGAATTTCTTATGGCGATCAAAGCCCAGAATAATCGCGATAAAAGAATCCAGATATTGAACAAAAATGATTTTCATACAACCCGAAAAATTTGTACTCTCCAAAGAGCGAACATCGGTAATCACGTTCGATCAGAATCTCGAAAGCTCTTCTATTTAATTATTGGCCCGGAAGTTGGACTTTTTCTAATTAACGTTTCGAGAATTCCAGCAAAGGAGTTGTCGATCAAAAGGGAACTCATTCGCAGAGCGTTTAAAAATGGCCTAGCAACGCGCATCATTCATCAATAAAAGAGGAGAATAAAAATAAGTGAAAAAATTCGTGGCTCAATCTTGGCTAAAGTTTTTTTTTCGACTCTGTGCTCTTCCTTTTTCGTCCTTATCTCGGTCGTTACCGCTGCACTTCATCGACATCTCCGGCGATAAAATTTCTTCCTCCAAAGCTAAATGAAAGAACGAGTCGAAATATAAACGGCGTATACGCGGCCACCGTGAAAAACCGGGAGCAGTCCGCGCGTAAATGAGAAAACTATAAAAAAAAGTGTATAAGTGGAGGCCGTAAAAAAAACGACGTTGCTTTCGGAGGACGACGCCGAGAAGAAACAACTTATTTGAAACAATAGCGAACAAGGGCGCGAGCTCAAGAAATTTTTTTTATTCCCGCTTGCAACGTATATCGGTCGTTTCATCAATTCCTGACACCCCGATCCCCCCTTTTGGTCCTACCGCTTTCATCATTCGAATAAAACTTTCTCGCGAAATTCTTACCAAGTATAAAGCGTTTTTACTACTTTTTCCAAGCAGTAAGTGGAATCGTTATTTTTTTTATTCGTTTCTAAAAGTGACGGAAACAATGTCTGCGAGAAAAAATTTTTATTTGTTTGGAAGGGGAACTTTAATTAATATCGTTATGAGAATTCTTATTTCTTAAATTTTTTTTGGTTTATTTTTATCGAATCCTATTTTCCTAGAGATTGTTATTTTTATTTTTTTTCTTCCTCTCTCTTTTTTAATAGTAAATTTTCCATGGAACTTTTTTCTCGTTTGTACGTTTATTTTTTTAAATAGTCAAACTTGTTTAAAATTTCAAGTATTTGAAATTCAAAAGTAATTGGTGAATTCCATTTTATTTTTAGATGATCTGATATTATCCGGAAAATTATTTTGCCAAAGAATTCTTCGCAGACTTTTTAAAGATCTTTATCCATCGAGATAAATTTCTAAGGGATATTGCTATGAGGTTAATTTTTATTCTAGGTCCGTGGAGGTCCGCATCGCTTTATTGCCAGTCGTTTTGCAATTTTCTCAAAATTTAAGGAATAATACTATTCACAGAGGGAAAGAGGAAGATTTTACAACTCCCGATGGCGTAAACCGTGTGACCACACTTTTCCACTGTCCACCCAATTAGAGCAATTTCCCTCAGGCTCTTTGCCTTTTCGTAAATTTCCTTCGCCATTTGACTGTTTATGGCTTTTTTTTTATGCATTGAAGAAACCACAAAAAAATCAGGCGTATATTTTTTCATTAAAAAGAGTAAAAATAAATATAAATATTCTTAATTTAAGAATGTTTAAGGAAATTCAGCAATTTCCTCGTAAATTGCATGCCACTAAAATGCAAAATTGCAAGATAAAAGCGCACTAAAACTGTGAAAATGCACGAGGATCCCTGAGGTCATATATTGGTCTTTTCATTTTAGTTATTTAGTACACCGAGGCTGCCCACACAGAATTTATACTACTTTTTCCCCATTCTCAATTTCCAACTTAATTCATATGTCTCAACCTTGGCTCTCTCGTTTCTTTTCCTTTTTTTCCTTCTGTCATCTCGTCTCTCCTAGCATTTGTGTTTTTTATCCTCAACAGTTTCACTCTCGTTCCTTTTTAGGAAAAAACGTGCCGTTTACCATACACAAATTTAAATGAAAAATTCATGGGATATAACAATTTTTATGATTTTATTCTCGGAATTTTTTCAATAAAAAATGTATTATAAAATATAAATTTTTGTACCGAATTGGTATATTTTTTAATAAAATTTAAATGTCCTTAACTCAAATTGAGACAAGATAATTCTGGATAGTAGCTTTTTTTTATCTGAGATTCAATAAAAATTACTAATTTTTATACTCTATGCACATTTTCGAGATCATGAACTCGAGAACACGAACGATATTCATTTACAGTGCAAGCTCTTTATGAAAAATTCATTTTCAGTATTTTGCAAACTCATCCAGGATTATAAAAGGGGAATATTTAATAAATAATAAAAATAGTTGTGCACAGGTTCAGATGATAAAATTTAAAAAAGCGCAAGACGTTAGCACGTCGATCGAGTAAATCCTTCGCCACGTTCAATCGTAACTTCCAACACTCGCGGAGAAACGATGTACACATCGTACGATTCTTTGGGTTAATATTTATGGATGCACGTGCTTGAAAGATCAATAAAGAGAAGAAAAAGTGATCCTCTCGCCTTCTCTCTCTCTCTCTCTATTTCTCTTTCTTTCTCTCCTGTCTTCATTTTTCATTCAATTCTTTTTTTTTCTTTCACGAATCCAGCGCAAACTTCAATTTTTTCTCTCAATTCCCGTGGTTTCTCAGAAAAAAGTTAATCTTTCCGCGTCTGCTCTCTTTCAGTATTTTATTTTCAAAAATTCAATCCAAACTTTTTTTTAAATTTCGTTTTCTTAACGCTAAAAAAAGAACCCGTGGCTTCACTTTTTTATTAATCCGTCAACATTTTTTTTTAAATTTACGTATCTACTCGTACACAAATTGGTTAATCGAGATTTTGATTCTCTACAGGATTTTGAAAATTCTTGTACCAACAAAGTTTTATTTTCACACCTCGAGTTTTTGGGTAAAGTGCAACCACTGCGTCGTCGTAGGATTACGTTTCGTGTCTTTTATGCGGCTTAAGTCCGAGCCAGTCCCGAGCTTCGAAGATTTTGGAATCTGTATGCATATTGCGTACATGTGCTCAAGAAATAAAGAGAGAGAAAAATAGAGATTGAGAGAAAGAAAAGAAAAGGAAGACACTGAGAAATAGAGCGATGCGTATAAAAAGTCGAAAATGTAGGAAAAAAGAGTTGAAAATAGGAAGAGAGAGAGAGAGAGATCGAGGAAAAGTGCTTGCTGCACTTTCGGGGCGTTCAGCCGCGTTCCGTGGCCGTTTATTCACGCTGTTGGTAGCAGCTTAATGCGACTTACCGCCGCCCCCTCTGAGAACGACGACAACGGCTTTTAATAGTCGGCTACATACAGAGCCCATTGTTTTCCCCTTTTCATCTCTTTGCCCTCTTCCGTCTCCTCTTTATTGTGCATACTGATTTATCTTTAGCGCTGACGTTGCCATTCTTACATCGGGGAACGTCCCTTTTTCAGCCAGAAACGAATAAAACAGAAATAAAACTTAAATACGCCGATCTTAATTTTATTTACGGTTTTAAAAGCTCGTGCAAATGATCATCCCATCTTTTTTCCTTCTTTTAGTGTCCTACTAACTGCTCTAATAAAATGACGGTTTTATGAAATGCACTTGAGGTAGACTAGTAAAAAATTTGTTCCAGAAGCCTTCGAAAATAGAAATGAAGCTGTGAACAAACGTGTTCTTACTAAGTAAATTTATTACATTTTATACATTTTGCATACTAAACAATAACATAAGAAAAATAACATTTACACATTCGCTGACTCCCTATTTTTGCTTTTGCAATGCTAGAGTATAAATTTTAATTTTTCTTCCAAATTTCATTTATGATTTTTCAGATAATTACAAAAAGTTTTATGTCGCGTAACGATGAGCGCTTCGATGCATTCCATACTTTACAAAATTGCAAGAAATTGTTCCTTTGGGTCAGTAAGGTCAAATGAATATATTGTGCATGAAGAAAAGTGGAAAGTTATTCGTTAGTTGATGTAGGTCTGGAGTGAGTTTTGGGGTCGCAGTTCCGGGTATGTCGGAGGTTGCTAGCTCCTGGAATTATTCGTACATTAATCTCTATCGTTCGCTAGACGGCGTATATATACAAAGTGTGTACGTAGCGTGCGCAAGGAGAGCAGGATGCGGACAAGTGTGTCGGGTAACGAGGCTTATAAGACGCGGAAGTGGAGTGGCATAAGCCAGGAAAGGAAGCTCTTCCCGAAGTACAGACAATGGAGGGTTATAGCCCGAGGTATCGCACGAGCCTTGTTCGTTCCTCCCTCTCGCATGGATAATTTTGGGGTTGCGATAAATATATCTCCCGAACACGATACATTCTTGCATGTCTGATCCCAGATTTGCCTCGACTACTACCAATTTTCCTTTTTCTTTTTTTTTACAGAATTCATTGATTTTATAATTAAAAAAATATATATCATGCTTTTTGGTTACTATTTCTCATGAAGATATTTTTTCATAAAAAACTGAGTTAGGTTTGAAAGTGGAATTTATATGCAATCATCTTTTATGGAAATGTGCATTGTCCTAATATATTTTTTGTTGAGATTCTTGTTGGAAAGGATTTTATCTGTTTTTATGGTATTAAGTAAAAGAAACTTTAAGATAACGAAAATTACGTATGGAAGGCTCAGAATTTGATAAGAAAGAGAAATTAGATTATATTTCTTCCTGATATTGATTACCATTTACGTACACGCACCAAACACGATAAATGTGCACGTGTCTGATCCTAGCTCTGCCTCGACTACTGCCAATCTCATGGCTTTTTCATGAATTTCAAAAAATTTAACTTTTTTAAAGTTCAAATCACATCTAAAGAATTTTAAGTTTTTCATCAAAAACATTCTCATGAAAAAATAGAAATTATTTCTTAATATATGTTTAATAAATTCTTTGTTAGCAACATAATTTCGATTATTCTTCGACAGATATTACGAATTTTATTTTTCAAACAGAATTTTAATATTTTTGTGATAGATTTTCTGTATTGTATGCATATGTTTTTTTTATCATATTTTTAAAAAGCTTCCAAATAACGGTAGGATTTATGGGGGAGGATCGAAACGTTTTGGTAAGAATGGGAGAAAGGCAAAAATACTTGTATCTTATTTTCAGTGGAAAAAGGTTTGACAAGAGATGCAAATTCGTGAATATTTTATACGTAGATTGAGTAATGTTATGCTAGAAAAGCGAATAAAGAGGATAAAGTGACAGAGAGAGAAAGAGACAGAGAGAGAGAGAGAGAGATTTGGAGAGATTTCGTCCTTTCATATTCCCCTGAGCTATCAAAGAAATTGCCCTGAGAACGCGCGTACAGAGGGAATATGTAAAATGGAAAAGTACATGCCAAATATCTCATGCATGTACTCGGATATATTCGAGTCCTACATAATAGATTTTCTTCCTTGTTAAATGGATAAAAACCGCAGATTCTTTACCACAGGTATGTCGAATTTTCAATAAGTTCCTTGAATATCGACGTAACCATTAAATTATATGTATAAAAAAAGGTATATCTTGAAATCTCATGAAATTCAATTTTCATTTTAATAATTGGATACTAATGAACAATTAATTACAATCATATTTATAAAATACACATAACAATGATAAGAATATTTATTAATAATAATCAAATTCACGTAGTTTTTTAACAAAATATATACTCGTTAAAAAGTTTAACAAAAATGGTCATTCTTCGTCACTTTTCCCTAATTACGAAAACAATAATGTTACATACTATTATTAACGAGAAAAAGTATTTAACAAACTAATACATTTGAATGTTTTCTACCAATTGAGCAATTTGATTTTTTTCGTGAATAATTATTCGAATTGAATAAATTGTATTTCTTAATTAGTGATCGATGTCGAGACAATTCTTTATTAGTTTTTAACTTTAAGCTTTCTGACGAAATTCTGTCTCGCCACTTTGTCTCTTCGGATCGTCTGGAATTGACGTTCGGTTTCTAACGTATTGACGATGTCCAGACAACTCAACTCAACTTTTCCTTTCACCTTTCGTGAGCTGTCTTTACCGGTTTCGTCAAACTCGATGCGCTCCGACCTACGGTAATATTCCACGGCGAGTAAAGAAAACACAAGTAGTGAAGCCCCTGGGCTTCGAAGCAACTCCTATCTAACCTTACATTACGATATACGTCTTTATTTTCCGTTTTCGCATGAGCTGACATAAAATATGAATAAAACGATCGCTCGCTATATCGCTTCGGTTTAAAATATCAAGACGAATATATGTATTCGTTAAAACACGCGAAACAAAAATTTGAGAAGAATTCGAGAAATATTTTTTGTGTACTTGCCGTACAATATAAATTTACATTTTTTCCATATGATCTACAATTAAAATTTTTATTAAATTCAATTTATCATTGCAGAATAGTTTTTGCAGAGTTGCAGAATTTGTTTCGCAAGATTGTTCGGGAAAAAATTAAAAATCATAAAAACTTTGCATTCAATTAAGATTTTTCGTTGACCTTCTTTTAGAAACTTCTTTCTTTCTTTCATCCACAAATGTTCAAAACATTTATTTTGATTTAAAATAAACATCCTTATTCAATCGATTGAGTTATACTTTTCTTATCTTACATTTTCATATTTATGATCTTCGAGTCTGGAAAATTTTGCAGCTGACCATTAGCACTTTTTGGGCTATTATTTTTTCCAAGACGACAGAATCCTTAAAAAACTTGAACATACCGTAAAGAAATTGAAAACGAATCCTTCAAAGGAGAAAGAGGACGTGAATCGATGAGGGTGAGCAAAATGGCTATAAAAACTGAAGAAAAAAGCATTGATTCATATGCGAGCGAAAAAAATTTTATTTCGGTCAGACGGTGCCGAGGCACAAATAAAATACAAGTAAAAAAAGTGAAAATAAATTATAAACTTTTTTCAAAGATGTACAAAACTGGAACTCATCGTACCCTCATCCATCTTCTCTCGATGAACAATTTTTTATTTCGATCTATACACAAATTCTGTTGCTCAGCTTCGAAAAAAAAGTCAAGGTACTTAGCTCATAAAAAAATTGTGAGAGCTGCGCACATTGATCATTTTCTATTCCGCGGACTCATCCATTTTCATCCAACTCTTTAAAAATGTTTGTCTACGAAAAATGTAGGTCGCGTTCTTATAGGAAAAAAAATAGAAATAAAATCTGTATCTGGAATTCTGTAGAATGAAAGACGAAGAATATTGCGAGCCGCAGCAATCACGAGGCTCGTTCGATGGAGAAAATAAAAATGACGAATTTTTCGATGTCGAACGTGCATAGACGTTTATGGGACGTCAATTTTTTCATATTTTTCGTCTCTTTTGTCCGCCGAAATCGGGAATCGCGCCCGGAAGTCACTATTCTTTCCCCCGGTTCTTGACAAAAAAAAAGAAAAATTGATGCCGTGGAGTGAGAAAGATGAGAACAGTCTCGTTGATCTTTTTATCTATCGATCATGACGTCCTTCGTCCTAACAGATATTTGTAACATCCAACACTGAATTCGTTGTCTCGACGTTCCTGTTTTTAAAAATTTTTTTTTTTTAATATTTTTTAACTTACAGTAAATAATATATTCGTTTTTTGTCATTGTTTATTAGAAATACAAAACTAAAGCTGTAGTACATGATTTTATTGTAGTTATTTTACTGTACAATTATTACTAACGATAAGAATTTTAAACTTGAATGTTCGATGGAATAAAACAAAAAGTGAAAAAAAAATAAACATGAAAATGAGGATATGACAAAAGGTTTACATAACATAACAATCCAATTTTGAATCTCTGTCGACATTACTTTCGTGTTTTCTTCTGCGAAGATGTTGAAAGGAGAAGGATATCTCGTGTTGTACGAACTTGAGAGGAGAAAAGATGGAATCAAGGGGTGGGAGGAAATAAATGCATGTTGAAGAATCTCATGCAGTCCTTTGGGAGTACGACAATGGAAAAGGAAAGGGAAGATTGAATTAAAACTCGAAATCGAGTTGTGCCTCTCTCTCTTTCTCTCATCTAGCTCTGCTGGTGTCACTTGCCATCTCGTGCACCGAATAACAATGCAGGATAGTCCACCTCCTGACCAAATTTACTTTTCGAACTTTCCATATTCCAAATCCACGCGAATTTCGGGAAAAAGTAAATTTGCACCCATCTTTCTTCCTTTCTTCTCTTTTTTCCTCTTTGTCTGCTTGTCTCTCTTTCTCTCTCTCCCTCTCTTTCTCCCTGTCGCGGTTCATTCGATTGAGCGACACCTCTCTTTCATTTTTTTCTCGTCCGCATGCATTCAGGAAAGTTATTTTTTTCGTTCCTGAGTGCAGGAAGAATTCTTTTCGATTTTCTTTTAAATTGAGGGAAAATTCATTTCAGTATTGAATTCTTTTTTGCTATTCTCTTTTTCTTCCTCTCTTATGTAATATTTTATTTCCTTCCTTTCCCGCCAGCTTCTTTCTGTGGTTCTCGCTGTGGCTGATAGTCAGGTCGTGCGACATCTTTTTGCCGTTTTTGTGTTCCTGACACGCGGAAAGACTTATGCATATGTATACTCCGATTTTTTCTTGCTCTGTGTTGTTTCATTTGCAGTTATGTTTATTTACGAGAGTTTTCGAAGATATTAGCTCTTCTTTTAAGTTCTTTATAGTTTTTTCACTATTGAAATAATGCGAAAGGAGATTTTATCTCAAATGAATTATGAACGACGGACGAGTCTGTTGATACGTTTCACCGATATTCATTAGGTTAAGCATGCATAAAATATAAAATAATAATTAATTGTTATAATTATCACGTTCTAAAACGTGACGCGATAAAATCATAAAAAAGAGTCTTTAATAAAAATATGAGAAGATCAGACTATCTCCTTTTTCACGATATTCAATTTTTGCTTACTGATACATTCACGATTTTTCAGATTACACAAAAAATACAAAAGGAAAAACAAAGAATATCAAAAATTTAAGGAAACGTGGGAATTTAAATTCTTCAGCGTAGAAAAATACCGTACGTGCTGAATTGGAGGGTTGAAATCCGAAAACGTCGACGCAAAAGTATGATCAAATATCTAGCAGTAAATCAAATTTCATTCCCCACACATATTTTTTTTGGTTTTTGGGTGCAAGGGGAGATCTTTTGCTAGTTCTTGTTTTTGGATTTCGGGAATCCAGGAAAACTTCATCTTACAGTTATGTACCGTTTCTTTCTTCCTCATTTTTTTCATCTCTTTTTTTCTCGATCCCCATGCTTCCTGAGTTCTCCCGAGAGTGTCGTCCATCAATGACCGGCGATTTCATTGGACACGACAACGCAACGACGGTACTTCCGGATTCTCTTCACGTTTCTTCATATAGTCCTTTTTTGTACCATTTTCAAACTCGCTCATTTCCTAATTCTTTTTTGCTTTGTATCTATTTTCTTTATTTATTACCAAAAACGAATTTTTGTATCTTCACAATAATTTTTCTCTGAAAAATGGAATTTCTGAATAAAAATAAGAGCAATGGCGGATCATTACTGAAGTCCAATGGATTCACTTTTAAACTGAATAAAATTTCATGAAATTAATATATGTATTAGATTTCTGTAATTTTTCGTAAACATTAAATTTTTATTCTTTACTCTCAAGACTTCGAGAAAAACAAAAGTTTTCCATTCATTCCATGTGTGTTAAGTTAAGGAATGAGGAGAGCACAAAAAAGGAGTCAGAGTTTGTGCGAATTGTATTCCGCGCCTCCTCCTTTAGACCACCAAACGTAGTACCTACTCCAACGTACTCAAGTGTCACAAAATTTAAAGAAAAAATAACAAAATAAATCAATTGCTGAGCAACGGGTGGAATATGTACCCGTAACAGACCTGTCAACGGTCCTCATTTCTTTCTTTGTGCTTTCAAGTGGGCCACTTTTTTTTGAGTTCGCAAAAAATTTTGGAAAAAAAGGAAAATATTCATCGTCATTCTTCCGACGAAGATTCGGAAGACGTAAGAGCAGTTTTGGATGTTTTGAAGAGAAGATTAGACAAACAAGATTCGGAACTGAGGCGTTCACGTAAAAAACGTAATTATAACAAAATACGACGAAAGTTGTTTCGAGCTCCATGTTTCTCCTTTAATCAATTTTCTCATTTGTTCAAGTAACGATTGAATTATTCTCAACGTCAAGAACGTTTTATATTTGTCGACTTTTTTGTTGTTTATTCGTCGTCATTCAAGTAACGTCCATTCTCGACAAGTTCCATCGAATATCACATTTGTTGTTATATTTTGATTTTGTCGTGTCAAGTACACGCTTATGATTTCGCACTTGGAAGCATCTACGAGAACATTCTGATGAGCCCTTCTAATTGCTTTTTCGGGCAAGTCCCGATCTCATTTGAAATCTCATAGAGACGGTTCAAGAAATCGCTCAGAAAAACGACACCGTTCTCATCACGATCGAAGTAAGACTTCGCATCGCTCACGTCGCAACCATGACAGTTCATCTGTATATAGCGATTCTTCCTATACTTTTATTTCGCTACGGGATGATCCTCGCGATCTGGATTTTTCTCTTGAAAAAAAGGGGGCGGTGTTAATAATATCATCTCTAAGTCTCCTTCTCACCAAGATCCTATCGAGAAGGATACTCATGTGGATTCATTATTCCAAGCTAAAATTCAAGAATCCGAAGATCTTGTGATAGATCCAGAACTTCTCGCTGTGATTTGAAATCGAATTGATGCTGATGACGAGCGAGCTCCTGCAATTGTAAATGATATGGTGTTGCGTTGGACCGATATTTTAAAAAAGGGTTTACCTGAAGAGGAACGGAAAGATTTATTTAAAAAACATCGCACTCCTGAAAATTCTTCATACAGTTACGATAGAACTTCACTTAGGTAAGTTCGTTTAATCGCTCAATACTCGACTGTTCACGTATTATCTGATTGATATTCAACGAGCCAAGCGAGGATAAAAATATGGAGAATACGCTCCAAGTAGTGCATCATAATAATATGGATCAAATGACGATGAGGTTATTTAAACTCTTTGGCGTTTATCTTCTCTTTGTACAAGAGGCATCACATCGATTTCGCCTCGCTTAGTCATCATCTTTTTATTTTTTGCATTTTACGTTGACCTCGTGTATTTTTATAAGTTTCGCTAGTCAGCAGACATGGTGAAAACTTATCAAAAGTACTCCGAGACTTTTTCCATTGCACAAATGGAGAAAAATAAAAATTTTATTATAATATCTCGAAATCGTAAAATTCATCAATTTCTGTGCTTTTCAAGTTACATTTTATTCTAACAATTCCAAAAGCACTATTTTTCCGGGATGGAATTTTTAAAGAGTCATTCTTAATTTCACGAGTGCTTCAATTTTTACAAATTTGTCGATTCAGTGCACTCCGAAATTTTGTATACTTATCGTTGAAGCCAGTCTTATTGTAAGTGCATAGAGCTCACAGCGTTGTTGAAAATTTTACTGACCGCAAATATGTTGAGACAGAAAATTGCGAACGATTTTCCGTTGACATTCGAATATCGGAAAAAGAGTGGGGAAGGGATCTAGGCGCTGGTTTCTCGATCTCCGAAAAGTAAAATCAGAAGGACTTCGGCCAAGGGTTGCCAGTTTTGGGCTATTTTTCATACCTTCTACATAGAAAAAAAGCCCAAATCTGGCAATTCTACTTCGGCCTTAGAGTCGAATAGACTATTTTGTAAAAGACGAAGTCGGTTCTCGGGGATAATGCGCATAGATAATTTATTTCAATAAGTTAAACAAAAGATTGTAATGGAATATGTGGTAATATTTGTCCATAACAAAATTAATTAAATTCAAACGTGGTAAGTCTGTTTATTTTCTTTTCTTGCCAAACAATATCTCGATTTTCTCTTTTGGGTTTCCAACCTCCCCCTCAGGGAAAAGAGAATAAATAGAAAAAAATTGCATAATTAAAAGGGGAATAGTTAGTTCTCTCGAACGAACTAGCTGGCGTCCGACACATATAAAATCATAAATTTGTATGTGGCCGTATGGTCTTACGTCTAGAACAACGGACCGAAGCCAATCGAAAGGAAATATAATAATAATAATAAAATCATAAATTCAAAGAGGCCCGACGACCGACAGACTCCAATGACAGACAGTCTCAATGTTTATTATGCTGTACGGGCATTTCGCACACTGGTAGCCCGCAAAGTAATTTTGCCATTATTCGCGATAATGCGAAGGCTCTAACGGGCTAGCGAGTTTGAAATTTTTATATGATGACCATCAAATCTATGAATCTTTAACGACATATTCGAGATAGCTGTATACAAAATTATTTTTCATTCATAATTCAATTCCTTCAATTCATTTTGTGTTAGTTACAGTCCAACCTTATTATAAGACCCGGGTTTGTGCAAATGCACCTTGTTATAAGACCTTTTCCCCTTCATCCCCACGTGACGGCACGGAGGAGAAAATTATGCGCAGTGACGATATCGCGCAGCTCGAGTGCGCGGCAGTATATGCGCAAGAGTTCGTACTTCGAATAAACAAACCACGAAAGAATTATGTGCAACATGGAGATTGAAAAAAAATTATATTCTAAGTAACAGATTTTATATAAGCCAATGGTTTGACGAGGATTTTTCACTATTTTACGAACTATTTAATGAAAGCAGTAATTAAAAAATCAGTGAATTTAACAGAGCGCTTCGAGAATTGGAGATTCGTGGAGTTAAACTAATCTGTATTCAGACAGATTGTACTGGTAGATTTATGAAAATAAGATGTCTGAAAATCCAAAAGAGGAAAAGGTATAGAAATTTCATATTGTATATGGAAATTATTTTAACCCTTAGTAGTCACACTGGGTCCAAAAGACCCATGACTTTTTTGACGTGGAATACGGGTCCCTCAAATCGAAAAATTTAGGTTCGTGGTGGTA
>JAPYYX010002214.1:0-17591 GCA_030522605.1 Cremastinae sp. B BG-2022a | reverse complement strand
TCAAATTTTTCATAGAAGAACATTCTGTCCAAATTTCATCAAGTTCTTATCATTTTCATTTTTACTACCGAAACCCCTTAATCAAACTTTATTCTTAAATGTTGATGATTGAATGACATAAAATTTTGATTTCGAGCATCATGAATGGTAATGTAATGTTCAAAATGTTTTTTCGATGGAAATTAAAAATATTTCACCATTCGGCGACTATGAATTTTTTTTTAATTTAACATATAAATATTGGATTGCTTACTATTGTGAATATTCAAAACTTATGTAAAAATGGTAAACTATAAGTGGAGGGGGGGGGGGGGGGCAAAATGGGGTACCCCAAAAATTTGGTGAAAAATTACAATATTTCAAAATTTGCTAAAATTTAATATCAAATAGTCTTTTATTTGCTAAGAACATTCTATTTGGTGATTTAAAAACACATTTAAACAAAAATCAAAACTAAAAATCAATTAACATAGCTGATCGAAAAAGAATATTTTCTTTGGTAATGAAACACATGTAAACAAAAAATAAAATAAGCCATCAATTAATTACTTAAAATAAAACGTCAAAGCTAATAATAACTTAACAAATTATGGAAAAAAAAATTTTTCGTACTTTTTGAAGAGGTACCTCATTTTCACCGCTAAAAAAATTTTTTTTCCTCATGAAAATTTTATTTCGTTCCCTTAATTGTGATCAAAAAACAAAAGATTCAGCATATTTAGACCCTTGGAATCAAAAATTTTTCTTATGTACCCCATTTTGTCTCCACCTCCCCTACTCTATATTTCCAATTACTAGAAATCATTTGTCGTTCCTTACTTATCATTTATCACTGTAGAATACTTGTATGCATTTTATCCAATTATTGATTATTTCATATAGTAATTATTTTTTCATCAAATACATCGGTCATATAAATGTTATATTTTTAATAAGTTATAGATATATCAAAACTAACTTGACAATGTCCTGACGTCAGTATATTTGATCCCGAACAAGGAATCTGGTATAGCGAAAGGCGAAAAGACAATTCTAAGAAAGTTTGCACTTAATAACGGAGATACTGAAACAGATGTAAAACGATGTATATTTTGTTTGCCATTATGTACGTTATGTGCAAAATCTATACAATGGAAGAAGATCGAGAGATAGCGAGAGAGACAGAGGAAAAGCCGTAAGAAGATTTTCGGGCTGGCACGCTTCCCACAAGGATTTCCTTCAGATGCTACAAGCCTCGAGAGAAAGGACACAGGAGTTTCGTTCAAGAAATCTTCGCCCGGATTCCCCATCTCTCTCCCTCCTTCCGCTTCATTCTTTATCCCCGTCTCTCCTCCTCGTTGTCAGCCTCTCGACAAAACCAAAATAACTTAATTAAAGAATTTCCATGAATTTAACGGTTATACCGCAAGAAGAGTGAAGGATACATATTTATGATCTGATCGTCGTCGACGTCGCCGTCTTTCTCGTACCATCCTGGCCTCTTGGCCCCGGCAAGAAAATTTGAATGAAATCAGCCAGGCGAAAGGACTGTTGGATCTTTTCAAGTTACGAGGACGAGCAGCAGCAGCAGCAAAGTCCAATACTCTTGTGTTTTCTCTTTTCCCTTCTCCCTCGACCCTTTCCATCCCTCACCCTCGCTCCTTCTCTCTCGATTATTCTGCCATCTTGAAAGATTTTATATTCGTCTCTATCTCGTAATTCGAGTTACGTCAAACATAAATATTTCTTTTTTTCACAAATCGCAGCGAAACTTTATCCTTGTACATCCTTCGCATAAATTTTGCCATCATTAATTATTCAGGAAATATGAAAATTTTGATTAATTTGTTAAAATAACACGTAACAAGATTGTATTCTTGGTCATTTTAATTTCTTATAACAATATTGAAGTACCAACGTGTATATAACATTATTATGTGGATAAGAAGAATTTCGAAATTCATCACCCTTGATAAAAACTTGATTTTACATTCGTCTCTTACTTAATTAAATTTTTACGTCAAAAAAAATTTTTTTTTTTCTAATACAATTGAATTAGATACTGATGATATTGATGATTAATTATTTACAAGATACGAAAATGTATATTAATTTTGGAAAATATTTTCTTATAAGTGTTTTATTTTAATTTACGTTTTATTTTAGCATTGCACTATATAATATTGAAGTACCAATGTGCATAATATTATCGTATTCGAAATATGTATATAATTTCATAACGAGTATATGAAAAATGACGAACTTCATCAAAAAAATCATAGTGGCTCGAGAAATGAAAAAAAAAGAAATAAATGAAAACGCTTGGTGCGCTTTTCCTCGTTATTCTTAATATATGAGGCTAAACATAAAAATGGCTCGTGGTAAATTCCCGAGAGTCGTGTTGAAATTCCGGAGCGTCGATTGAGAAAAAAAAAAGAAGCGATGTCGAAAGGGCGCAGGATGTGAAAAAGAGAGAAATGAAATGTAGCTGAATCGTAATTACGTGGATCCGTTGAAGAGAGCTCCAGGCTCTCTCCAACTGCCTCTCATCTTAAAAAAGCCATCTTGAAAAAAAAACGCACAGAAAAAATTTCATATAAAAAGAAAAGATGAGGCAGGTACCCTGGTCTCGGTGCTGGACGAAAAAAAAAAGAAATAAATAGAAAAAAGAAGAAGAAGAAGAAGAAGAAAGAGACGAAGAAGCGCGCGCGAGAGAGGAGTAAAGAGAGCAGCAAACATCTGTGATGAGTCGTCCCTGAAATACACGTCTGTGGACACGTTGAAAGAAAAGAGGGAGGAAAAATGTGAGCAGCGAGGCTTCGTATCAAGAGAGAAGGAGGGAGAGGAAAAAGGAATTGGAGAAAAAAGAAGACGAGAGGAAGAATGAGAGAGAGATTCGTGAGGAGAAACTGCGAAATTGCGAGAGAAAAACACAGTGTGTTGAGCTTGCGCCACTAAGAGCATCCGCTCGCATCTCTCTTGTGGACTTTCAGCTTCTTCAACCCTCTGTCCTCGGTCCTTCTTTCTTCTTCTCTCGCTCGTGTACCATCTCAAGTTCTCCCTCTTCCCGGAGGGAGTGTGTACGAGAATAAAAAAGAGATTCCAGGGTGGAGGGAGGGAAGACGAAAAATACACACAGACACTTGCGAGAGTTGATAAAACAGTGATAGAGAGAGCGAGAGAGAGAGAGAGAGAGAGAGAGAGAGAGGAGTTTCATCGCGAATGAGAAAAAAAGAAGAAAGCACGAGGAGGAAGCAACATTGGTAAAAGAGTCAAGAGGATAGAAAAGAAGAGGAGGAAAGGTGTATATGAAGGAAAGAGAAAAACGATGCGGTAGAATTGCGAGGGGAAACTCGAGCGGACAGTAGCATCCAACGCGGTTGGATTTCATTTCGTCTTGTCTCTTTGATGTCCCTGATGCGTACTCTTGCTGGCCCGCTTCTGCCTTTTTAACAAACTCATCTCCTCCTTCCCTCCCCCCCTTCCCCCCTTTCTCGAACCTCCGACCCCGAAGCCCTTAATCTCCGCCCTACGTACTCCCACTTTCTTTATTCCGTGTAACCTCGTTCCCGGTCTCTTCTCTCTTTCTTTCATTGTACTTTTACACGAGTACTGATATTTATTCGTGCTTTTTAAAATACTTTTTTTTTACTCATTCTTCTCGAATTATCAATTTTATGAAAAAAATTTTGCTGATGATATTTTTAAGTAAATTTTAGCGCAGAAAATTTTAGTTCAGTCCATAACTGTCAATGAATTTTTTAATAATCTTTTAGGATTTTGAGCATAGAGTCATAAAAACTACTAAAAAATACTTGTAATGAAATTTCTTTGTGGTTTTGATTTGTGTAGATTTTATTTACTGTCATCCAAATCTACATCGATTGACATTTTGCAAGAATATTCTTCATACAATTTGGAACAAAATTGCAAGAGTAAAAACCATTATGGAACAAATTCATGTCAACTATTGTTGTAAAAATTTAAACAAAAGAGTGAAGAAAATATTATATTTCGGTCGCGAACGTCATCCAGTGAGAAAAAGAATTTTTTTTCCATTTTCCTTCGCTCTTTTCATCGGTGCTTCGTTCCGGTGATATACCACACATGTATACAAGAAAAAAAAATATTCGCAGCGATCAATGGTTGCATCTACAATACGGGGCATCGTTTTCAGTATTTTTCAGCACGCCGGATGAAGAGGATGGAAAACTGCGGTCTCGTTCGTACCATATATCCTAAAAATGAAACGCAAATCTCGTATCTATATACGTGTATGTATGTATGTATATGTGGACCTATACTTTCGGAAAAAACGTGATGAATATCCACGGAATAACGCCTGTGCGTATGACACACGAACCATGCGGTAGACAGTGGCTCAGCATTACAGACATTTCTCTTTTTTTATTTCCTTCCTTCTCTTTTTTTCATTATCCCAGGACACGACTCGCATTGACAAAAAATGTTTCAAAGCTTCAAAGTTTTTCAAAGTTACAGGACAGCTATGCGTGTTCGCCTGTTTCTTTTTTTGAACAAGTGAACGAAGAAAAGTTTTCAGAAACGTGAACCTGTGCAATTTTTCATACGATTTTTTAACAATTTATCCAAATTATTATTATTTTTATACTTAAATAAGTCACTAATATAGATTTTGAGAATTCGCGATGTCTTGGAGAATTTTATATTCATTTTTTATATTGGTTTTGATTTGACATTGATGACGTTATCAAACGCTGAATTAAAAGATCCATCGTAATGTATGGAAAATGTTGATGAATTGATAAAGAATTGCAAGAAATCGAAGGCAGAACAATTGTGCCATTAACGTTCTGGAAATGCATTAAGATTCAAAAAATAGATGGAAAAAAAACAATTAAAATAAAGTAATGATGGTACCTGAATGGTACATATACATTCAATGTCAATTGTTTTAAAGAATTAATAAAAAAACGCAATGGATTCAAGACAAAACATGCTCAATGCTAGAATTCTAAACTTGAATCAAGACTTGAAAAGAAAAAGTCCATAAAAAATGAATAAGTAGTACATACAATTGTCTTGCAGAATAAACATATGTCACATTCAATATGAACCATTTTAATGAATTCATGATTAAATTCAATAAGCACAAAACCATATGCGTTCGAGTAACTTTTGACTTTTTCAAATACACGTGTATTTGAAAAGACGACACAAGTGGCAGAATTAGAATGAAGTGGTACGTGTGAAATGGAAGATACGCAGAGAGGAGGAGACATAGAGCAAGAGTGGATGGGGCGAGTGTAACGATATGAGGAAATAGCAGGAGGTGGAATGCACCAGTTCTGATGAACTGCGGATCATTTCATAGTGGTGCATGAGAATTGAGGGTAGAGAGAGACAGGAATCAGGAGGAAGTGTGTCGGAGCAGCGAAACGGCCTAATAGAGAGAAAAGGATGGATATAGATGTACAGAAATGGAATGGAAGGGAAGAGAAGCTCTTGGGATGGTTGGATAGGATGATGCCTCTCTCTGGTGGCGGTATTGCTGGCTCTCAACCGGCTGGTTGGCTGGATAGCTCGCTGGCTGGCTATCGAGCGACGCCGATGCAATTCCAATTCCTGGCTGTCAGCGGCAGAACTGTGGGAGACGCGTCCATTCGTGATCAGCCTCCCGTGAAATCCTGTGCGCCTCCCCGGGCCTCCTCTCGGTCCACGAAACGAAAACCCACACTTCCTATAGCTTTGGGGCTACTGCCGTGTTCCCTCTTCGCTCTTCTTCATCCCCCGGCTACGTATATGCATCGCACCTTTTCTTTCTTCCTTTCTGCCTCTCTCTCTCTCTTTCCCTCTCTATCCATTCTATAAATTCGATTCCTCCGTGCCATCTTTATCTCCACATGATCTCGCACTGAATGTCTCTTCACCTCTTTTCACTCGGGCAGGCCCTGCGGTCTTCTACCACAACGCAAACTAGTTCAAGTCAAAAACCCGTATGAAATTCTTAGCACTGAACCTGATGTTGTTGTTTTATTGTTCCATATATGTGTTTTTATTCTTTACGTTGCGGTTGGTTCGAAGTCCATTAACAAGAATTGAGACATTATCAAGAATTGATGCCTTTTTGTTCATTTAAATGTTATCGCATCAAGGAGTTCATTTATCGTTTTTAGTCTTTTTGAAGGTGGATGGATTTGCGATCTCAATGTCCAACGTACAAACGAAGAAACCACGAAGAGGAATGGGGACGGTGTAACTAACCGCGAAAACCAGGAACTCATGCACGAGGCCAGTTTGCCATTTCGGGACATTTGGGATGACTGAATCCAATTTCGTCGGATTTTTTGCGATTTTTCAATCATTTGGTTTTTGATACATTTGAATTAAATCGAATAGCATCAGAGAGTTTGAGAAATTAAAATTGATTCTGTCGTACCTGTATTGGGATAGGATTTCAGTACTGTCAATCAATTTCTGAACACGGCCAGAGTCCTAATCAACATCAATTTGGACTGTAATAAGATCAAAATTTACCTGTATCGAAATAGAATTTCAGTACGCAGTACAGGTCCTGATGAACATGAATCTGGGATGTAATACAATCAACATTTTTTTCAATTTCGATCATAATTCGCTATTTCCACACTATACGCATCAGTACTATGATAAACGTGTGAACTATATCATGATACAGTGTCACAACATCAGAAGTTCTGACAAATTATAATTGATACCAAAGTACCTCAATTGGAATAGAATTTCAGTACACAATACATGTCCTAATGAACATGGATCTGGGATGTAATACAATCAGCATTTTTTTCAATTTCGATCATAATTCACTACTTCCACACTATACGCATCAGTACAATGATAAACACGTGAACTATATGACGATACAGTGTCACATCAGTAATTCTGAAAAATTATAATTGATACCATAGTACCTATATTGGAATAGAATTTCGGAACGCAGTACATGTTCTGATGAACATGAATCTGGAATGTAATGCGATCAGCATTTTTTTCAATTTCCATCCTAATTCACTGGGTGCACACTATATATGCATTGATACAATGATAAACGTGAGGACTCTATTTTGGCACAGCGTGTGGAATCAGAACATCTAGAGCACCCAGGAAACTCTCAATCTCTCTTCGTTGGCTCTCTTTCTCTCTCTCCCTCTCTTTTACTCGCTCGTGGCCAATGGGTTGGGTTGGATGCGTGGAAACCATAGACGACTTTGGATAGGCTCGTTGGTTTCCCGCCGCACGAGTATCGGCGCGCATTCAAGCTCACCGTCACGGAAGTAACGTCGGGACAACGGGAGCCCAGCTTTAAACCGGAGTATGAGGACAGAGCGAACACCACCAGCACCAGATGTTGCTCGGAATCATGTTGGGACAGTGGTGGTAGCAGTTAGCGATGATACCATGAGCATAAAGCCTAGAAAAGGGAGGAAAAGAGATTCACGCCTGATGAAAACTGTCAGACGAATCTTCATCTCTTTTCTAATGTTCCTCATCTTCGGATTTGTTCGATTCTCAGCTCTCAATGGAATGCGTTGCTATTCACCGCGACATTGATTTTTCCGCTGGAATATCGATTTTCGAGGAAAAACGTTTTCATCAAAACGTCAGCCGGTCAATTTGCACGGTTTGAGAGGCAATCGTAAATCTCGACGTTCTAAGATTGATGAAATCAACGTTTATCTGTTAAATTGTCTCATCACGGATGACAGATTTCTGGACATGGGAAAACTCCGGATGAAATGACTTTTCGATCTTTCGGAGATCGTGACTATCGAATGTGATATCTGGATCGCAAATCCATATCCTTCAATTACTAAAAACTGTCACGTATTATCTACAAAAAGCTCCAAATCATTTGAAGTCCAGCTTAAAAGCTTGGACTCTGAATAATCTGATTAAAAACCATTTTAATCGTATTCAATGCTAAATCATTAATTTAACCAACATCATAACCTGATAATAAATTGTTCATTCTGAATCACCTAATAGAAACCAAAAGAATTCGAAACTCCAAATGACTTAAACAACTATTGAAATCATATTCGACCCTAAAAAACGTTTTCAATCACTCTGGTTAAAAGATAACAAGATGAACTTGATTAAAAATTATCCAATAGAAGTAAGCAGTGAGAATGGACCAAAAAGGAGAGTTTGGAAAGTTGGAACGGGTATGAGTCGAGCGACGTGTATGTGTGTGATGGAAGAAGAGGTTGGTCGGGGGCAGGTAAGGTTTATAACTGTGGTCACGGGTACACAAAGGATGTGAGCAATATGATCTCGGGCACAAAGGCTTATACAGGCATGCTACTCCATTATTAACTCCTAGCCAATATTGTCTGCAGTAACAGGAGCATCTGATGCCGATTTCTAACAATGGACGCGATATGTTCTCCCTCTCTCTCTCGCTCTTCAAGCTCACATCAGTGAGCTTCGAGCACACATATATACGTACAAAAATATACACGTCTAACCGCGAATATATACGTACACGCGTATATATATCGATCACGTATAGCACGCTTGAGGGCTTTATCCCTATTAACTCACGCTTCATCTGACACGCGTGGTGCAGGTAAGTACAGGTGTGGATATCGGCAAGTTAAATCGAAGCGCTTGGAGTAACCGTCGATCATGTGGCTTTTCTCTATTATAAAATCCATAATGCCTTTACAAAGTGTTTGCTATCCTCTCTGATCTCTAATATATTGAAAACTTACCTCGAGTATAATTTTTTTATAGACTGATGGGAGTCTTAAAAAAACTGAAAAAATTATTGAGAATAAGATTGGTTGGTATGTGATTATCATTTTCAGTGGATTTCAAATTATTTAAAACTTTATAAAAAAAATGAGAAAAAATTATTGAAAGTAACTTGCACAGCGGTACAAAATGTCTCATTAGATAAATTAGGGGGTTGCGATACTATAATGTACATAAACGTATGGTGAACATATAGGAAATAGAAAAATGATAAAACTTTGATGAAATTTGGCAGAATGGTCTGACATCAAATAATTAAGAACCAATTTTTCAGATTTTTCATCCACATTGTTTTTAAATAATTAAACAACAAATTATATTCTTACAAATTTTTCGTAGAACAATGTTGTATCCAGATTTCATCAAATTATTTTAATTTTTAGTATCAAAACCCTTTGAGGAGGAATTGATGGTATAATCCTTGCCAAAAGTGTTAAAACAAAGAATTTGCGAATTTTCGACTTTGCAGCCTTTTGAAAGGGTTCTGAATTGTTTCGGTATTAGCTGCAATAACAATTAACAATTTCCAATTATTAATTAAGCCATTTTAACAATCAATATTGTTGAAGCAATTAAAATTGAAAAATTAAATGAAATGCTTAGAAATTTTATAATTAACATGTTCAATTGATATGTATAAAAAATATAAAATAGAGTTTGAAAACGTGATCATTTTAAAAGTTCAAAGAAAATATGAACATGAACTCTCCAAACAAAAATAATAATTACTTAACTAATTTCGAGGACATAAATATAAGTACCAAGTGTCGATCCTCGATCATTACTTTTAGTTGCATTTCAAGACTTTTTTCGATACAAAAAAGGATCCAGCGTTCGGGAGTATCGTCCTTTAGTTTTCGCTGGGCAAAGTTCTAAAGTTACGAGAACGAGTCGCAATGTTCGAATGTGTAAAAATGTATACGTGTACGTGTTCGTAGATATATTCTTTACGAAACGATTCGTATCCCAGGATCCCCTCCATCCTCGTAGCTACGATACATCATTTTCGGCTGGGATGATCTTACGGTAGATTTACCATTTGCACAGTTTATGGGCGTTGGCCTGGGCCATAAACTTGGTTGGCAATGACGGCGAGCAGAGCGGGCTCGGAAGGAAGGTTATCGCGGAGCCAGAGAGAAGAGAACCGTGCTGAGGACAGCCAGGAACGAGGGAAGAAGTCGACATCTTCTCGTAACGCGATCCTCGTACGTATACGTATCCTCATCATGTGTGTGTGTGTGTGTGTTATTGTATTTGTAAGGGGAAAAGGGAGATAAACAAGGAACAAGTTTAGAACCGACTACAACGTCGTCCTCGATTTGGAAACAAGCAATAGAAATGAGAGGGCCGACCCTCGGTATCACCAGTTGGGGACGCAGAAACAGTACTCGCAATTGGAGGCAATAACATTTTGACATCGAGAGACATTTCGGGACTTCCATGGAAAATATACGAGTTGCCGTATTGTCTCTTTCCCTCGAATTCTTTTTTTTTCTTTCCCCGATGCTCCTTTTTTCTTATCTTCGAGCCAGTAATAATGTCCTGGAAGGAATTTATCTCAAGCCTCGTTAACGTTTCTGTAATCACGAATGTCACAAAGTAGATTTTATTACAATTTTTTTCTAATGAATGTAAATTATTGGACATGGTTTTTATTTGTATGATAATTGGGTTTTCAATTATTTGTGGTGTGGTAGTTAGATTTTGAGGTTTTTTTCATTGGTTTTTAAAGTCTTTTTTTTTGAGGTTTTTTTTTCATTTTGGGTAAAAGTTAGTTTTACGGATGTCGAATGGAATGTATAAAGCGTCGTGGTATGGAGATTCCATGATGTACACCACAACACGAACCGAATCGATATTCTCGACCGCGCGATGGCTGACGTTCAGCCATTCCTCAATGTCCTTTCCATTCGGACAATGGCGTTATAGAAAATGATTGTAGCCATATATCAATTCGATCAGCAAGTGATCGGAGCTTTCGGGACTGTATCGAACGCAGATACAGGTAACCATTTTGAAATTCAAGCATTTATCATTCTTGGTGAGAGCTTCGTCAAATTCATCTGTAAATGCACATACAGGGTGAGAGGCAAACAGTTCCCGTTTTTAAAAGTAAAATAGAATAAACACTGAAACATTTCCTTGTAAAATCTATTCCACAATTTAAAAATATCAAAATAAAATATCCTATTTTTATTTATTAGATTACAATTTTGGTTGTTGGTAATTATACTAAAAATATTTGTGTAATCACTGTAATATAATTTTATTTATATAAATTCACGCGAATCGCATTCATAGTTGCCATTTTCAAATTAATATCGCAGGAACCCAAAAAAATATACACGAGATCATCACATGAAGTTAAATTTTTGGTTGCCTTTCATTACTTAGCGTTAAGACACTATAATATCTTCAAATATATCTTACAAAATGACAAACAGATTTTTTGGAGTTTCACTTTTGCCGTTCCTGATGACGAATTGATTACTGGACCACTCTGGACTTGGATCGACTTTCGAAGACACCTTGTGGATTCGTTCTTGTGAAAATGCGTAACGCAAGCATATCCGGGAAAATCGTTGTTACGCGATGAACGGGTTTGGTAACATTGTGCTCGGGCATTTGCTGTTTCTCGGTTAAAGCCGGAGTCAATGGAAATTAAATGCGACCTCTAGTGGCAACTGTTGTACCTCGATTGATTTGTATACGGTGAAACTGGCATAGTGGCCGATGAGCTTCCTCGTCTATACCGGCGAGGAAGTGTGATAAACTAGGGTAGGATTTATGTTCTCTCCTAATTGCATCGCATGGAACCCCTCAGGCTAACGCTCCATGGACCAGCGACGAAATTGGCTCGACGCACGAGTACTCGCGGGCCCGAAGGTAGGTTAGGGTGAGACGGAATATGGACTGATCTCTGACTACCGGAAAACGGCATTCGACACGCCAGACGGAGCAAACTTTGAAGGGATCTCGATAATTATTCCTATCTGTTATTTGCTCTGACAAACGGAACGCTTTTTCCCCCAGCCAGTCAAATCTCTTCCGAAAATCGAACCTGCACGTTTGACATGCCGAAAGACTTTATTTTCTAGATCGTACGCACTTTTTGAAATTATGATTCTTCCGGGTTCGACCGATACAGCAGCCGAATGAAAAATTTGGTGTGGTAAGTCTGGGATGAAGTGAGGATGTGATCAAGACGACTTGAAGTGATCTGTACTCAATTAACTTTAATAAGATTGGACCATCTAATTCGAATTTATAATTTTTAGTTAGTATTATAGTGTGAAACGCTAATTTGAACATGAAATTTTATCCGGTGCCTGATCAGGATCTTATCAGGACCCAATCCGGATAATGCATATAGAAATTCCCTCAAAAGGATTGAGCTTAAAAATATTTAAATTACTTTAATTTTTATGTAGGATTATAGCGCTAAACGCTATTTTGAGTTTTACATTTTCATTGAGTTACTCATCAGGACCTGATCAAGATCCAGTAAGGTCAACCTGATCATCTATACTGAAATAGCCTCAAGTAAACTAAAACCCAAACTTTTTTATGTTCCAGTTAAGATTATGACGTCATACATTTTTTATCGAATAGTTCAGGCATTTTAATTGAAAATAAGCAAATTTGTCTTTCACTTTTACTTAAATAGTATGAACTATTTATGTAACATGCAACATACTATTATACAGCGGGCGACAGTTACTTCAAGTTTTCATCTTCAAATTTCCACGAAAATAAATTTTTCTTCATTTTTAAAATTCAGGACAAACTCTCTCGATCCACTGTCCCATCGAAAAATGGGAATACAGCGACATCTGTTATCGAAAATGTAAAATAATCTGTTTGGAAAGAGAATAACGTCGAAAAAGTAAAAAATTTCTTTACCGACAGTTGTTATCATGACTTATCTGCTATCGATGAGTTATCTTTTTACGTATGCTAAAATACAAATCTTTTTTCGCTAACATTTTGGTCAGGTCTCGTAAATAATAATTTTTGCGTAAATAACATTTACAAAAAATTCTGCTTTGAATGGAAAACACAACAAGGTCTATATGCAAAAAGAGTATATATTTTAAAAAATTCTTACATTTTTACTTATAAATAATTAATCATTAATCAATTATCAACTAATGATGGTTCTAAAGTCATACCATCAATATGCGACATTTTACTGGTCACCCCAGATGAGCTTTTCAAGTTCTTGAAGATAATGAAACACACGAGTATACACACCAGGTATACCAAATCCACAAGATTTACCTAAACTCGTTACACCTACGACTTCATACATGCAATAATGATCTTTGCTGTATACAGAAATTGGTCCACCACTGTCACCCTGTAACAACAAATTAAATAACATATTTCAATTTTATTTGCAACTATATGCATACTCGACTTTTATGTAAGCGGATTCCTTATTTATAGTTTCTTTGGTTTTTGTACTAAGTAATGATTGGTGACAGCTAAATCATGGTTAGCGACAGCTAAACAATGGTTAGTGACGCCTAAGCAATCGTTAGTGACGGCTAAGCAATCGTTAGTAGCAGCCTAAGCAATGATTAGAGGCAGCTAAGCAATCGTTAGCGACCGCTAAGGAATGGTTAGTGACAGCAAAGCAATAATTAGTGACAGCCAAGCAATCGTTGGTGGCAGCCTAAGCAATGATTAGTGGCAGCTAAGCAATCGTTAGCGACTGCTAAGCAATGGTTAGTGACAGCAAAGCAATAATTAACGACAGCTAAGTAACTCGCTAAAATCTCAGCAACACCGTATAGCGACGAACTAAGCAACACTATTCGAACTAAAAGCAACGTCGGTTAGCGACCACTAAGTGACTTCATTCGATTTAAGCAACTTAAGTAACATCGTTTAACGACGACTAAGCAACACATTTCGAATTAATAATACACAAGGAAAGACTTCATTCGTGTGTATTATGAATTATGTGCATTAGTATGGTCGAGGTAGATGGGCTAATACAGCGAAGCGTAAGTTATTAATGTACATTTTACTAAATTAAATTAAGACTAAATTTAAAAAACAGATTAGTTCAAAAAACAACAAAATCGAATTAAATGATAGGGACTCTTTCACGCTTCAGCGTGTTAATGATACGGTCGTCTCTCTACAAAAGAAACCTTTATAAGGAAAACTAACTCTCTGAAAAAGAAACTTTTTTATCCCCACTCTCGCAATGTGTCACTACAATTATGTAAAATAAAAAATGCGAATTAGGCGTGGGAATCAAGGGGAAGTTCCTCTTGTCAAGAGATTCGATTCCCGGCCGGTTTCTCTTAAAGTCAAACGAATATATATGCGCTACTTTTTTAATCTCCAACTTTCTTACCTGACACGTATCTTTGCCGTCCGAACCCGCGCAAATCTGTGATTCCTCGAGTACGCCACGAGGCATTCTCCAGTCAATAGCATCGGCATCATAATAACTCAGATTGCACATGGCAGGGGGTACCAAGACAAGAATCACTTTGAGAAGATCTTTGGAGCCGCTTTGTCCACCTAAATTTTGAGAATGTTGGAAATTAGGAAAGTATTATGTTGGAAATTAGTTGATTAGCATAAACTAAAATTTAAAATACAGTCAATACTCCCGTTCACTGATGTCGAAGAGACAACAACGCGAGTTTTTTACTTAAAAAGTTACATGTTTTGGAATGCAGTCCACAAAATGTGTACTGCAGCTTTTACTAATAGCGAGACTTACATCTCGTCCAGAGTGATTTTTATACTTCACCTTATCGTATCATAAGTTCTCGATCAGTTAACACATGGGAGCATCAACTGTAGAAAAGAAAAACGAAAGTATTGCATACCCCAACGGACATCTCCCCAACCGGTTGCGATGACATTTCGGGTAGAAATCTCCGGCGACACTGGTAAACAAGCTGGCCTCACAAATTCATTAAAAGTGACCGGATTACGAAGCTTCAGGAGCGCAATATCATTGTATCCGTAGTCCGATTCTCGAACTGCGATTACTTCTTCCACTCTATGATTCACCGGTTTCGCTTCATCGCGGTTGCTTTCGAGATTCAAATCACCAACGCGAGCAACGGCAGGATTACCGCTGTCGAATAAATAACATTAATTATAAATGAATGAAAAAAATTTACAATTTATCAGGTCTTATTATTAGTTATTAATAATTAGATATTAATAAACATTAATATAATATTATCGAATACTATGGGGTACTATTATTAGATATGTTATTAAAAGAAATGAGTTGAGACAATAAAGAACTGGCGAGAAGGAAAAGTGGCAAGTTTAATATATAGGTAAGAAGCTATTAGAGTATGCAAGGGAATTTTTCTGTCTAAATGAGGGAAGTCTAAGAAATTAAAATTTAGGACTATAAGATAAAATGTTTTTTTATAGTATAGTAATTTTTTGATATTTTTGCTCAGGTACATAATTTATAAGGTTTATATTGTTATTAAAATTGTAAAGTTGTACGAAAGGAAGCAAACTAATTCAACTAAACTAAATTATTAGATATTCTTGAAATGTTATGTTGTAAATGTTAATCTCACTAGAAATTAAATAAATATAAAGATTTTTCAGTTTAATCTTAGGATATTACGGAGAAAATTTGGACTGATATTAAATAGCTATCGGTAAGAAAATAAATTTAGTATTTAGTAAAATTATTGCTATTAGTGATATTTAGGAATATTATTGAAAATATTATAAGATAAAAATTATAATTGCATACAAATCTTGCGACGGTGCACAATGAGCTGCCGTAATGACGAATCTTTCGGAAACGAGGGTCCCACCACAGTTCCAATTGTATTTATTACGTTGATTTCGTATACGATAACCAAGCGCTACCATGTGAGGGAATTCTTTGGGAGCCGCTTTGGTCCCTCCTACTATGAGTGTCTTGGACTTTATAGCGCAAACACTTTTATTGAAGGGTTCGGAGTATGCCACCAAAGTCGGTCTTTTCACGAGTTGGTACACAGATTTCGAGTACTCGGCACATTCTGAAAAAAATTAATAAAAAATTTGTAAAATCATTTTTTAAGCAATTCAACATAATATTCTATTTCATTTATATTTTTATAAAACTACCACGAATTTTTGAAAAAATTATTCAACAAATCCATTATCATTATTCAAAAAGTCCATATAGGTATTCTGAATAAACGTGAAAGTTTTTATGCAATTAATAAAAAATGTGGAAAATCATTAATTGAAATTAGATAAAAAAAGTAATGAATTTTTTCTTACTTTTTTCCGCAATTTCGCCAACTTTGAAATTGGCTCGCGGAGTTGGTTCGGTGCTGACGACACTCACCGGACGCGAACTAGGTTTCGCCTCGGGGCAACAGACAATTGACGAATCACCGCCACTGCTGCACAATGTGTCAGGTGTTATCCCTTTCAATAAATTTTTTGAAATCGACTTACAATCGTCTAGATTTGTGCAAGCGGCCGAACGTCCGTTGCTCAAGGTGCATTCATCGCCAATATTTAATTTTTTCTCATTGTTATTGTCATTATTATCCTCATAATCATCCGTGAATCCTAGAAAAACAAAAAACCTTATAAATTTTTCTGAACATAAAGGATTAATTGTTAAAGACTCAAAACTGAACAAATTTTCAAAGTAAGTAAAATTCACGAGTTCGAAAGGACGACTCAGGCAATGTTATTCAAAATATTAAAATTATACTAATATATATATATATATATATATATATATACGGTTGTAGTCCAGTTATTTGAAATATTGAGATTATATGAATATTCACATTGTAGTCCTGTTTATAAGACGGCCGTGCAGGTTTTTGATATTTTTGTTTACATATTTTGAAAACGTTTTTTTTAATGAATAAGAAAATAATTGTTTCGATAGTTTTGAATAATGCACTATAAAATTTCAGTAAATGAATTATGAAGAAATTGATATCCAATATCAAGTTAATCAACTGACTCATCATCAGCTGATTTCATTAGATTTGACAGCTGGATGAAAGATCATCATTAAAGTTTTATGGATAGTTGAAATTTAATTCGAGGAAAAATGAAAAATTTTAGTATGTGTAAAGTCGTTAATCACTTTCATATATCAATCAAAAAAGAATCTTTCCATCAATCATCAAAACGTCACAGTAAATTCGCAGATTTTAAAATCAAATTTTTCGAATAATTCGATGTTAAGCGATATTGTTTCCTCAAGTAATCTAAATTAAAACATAAATTAAACTCAACTGACTGGTCAATAAATGGAGCAAATAGCGTTAACAAAATTATACACACTAATTTGAGCCTGAATTTTTCACGCCAGAAAAAAAAATATAAAAAACCCAAAATTTTTTATCGCAAAGTATCTGCATAGGAAACAAAGTATCTTGATCTATGTTTTATTACATTAAAAATTAAACTCAAGTACTTACTCGATGACTCAGGAAAAATTATTGAATGTATTTAAATCACAATATAAAATGAAATTCACATTTTTAACTTAACTTATCATTAGAATTAAAAATTAGACTTACAACTACGTAAATATTTTATGTGCTACTTCTAAATAATTGTACACACCAAATTGAGCCTGAATTTCGCAGACCAGTAAGAAAAATATAAACCACGCGAAATTTTTAATCGCGAACCGATCGTGTACGGAATGTACGGAATGAATTGAAAACTAGACTTACAACTATGTAAATATTTTATGTGCTACTTCTAAATAATTGTACACACCAAATTGAGCCTGAATTTCGCATACCAGTAAGAAAAATATAAACCACGCGAAATTTTTAATCGCGAACCGATCGTGTACAGAA
>JAPYYX010002213.1:0-17610 GCA_030522605.1 Cremastinae sp. B BG-2022a | reverse complement strand
GCGTTTATTTAGCATCGCGCCATAAGACGCTGTACAAAATTCCCATATTTCGAAATTAAATTTCTCAAAAAATCGGTCGGTGAGGCATACTTTTTTTTTCTAATGTCCAGTTTCATCTGAATTAAAACATATTTTAAATTCAGATTTTTGTCTAATATCATCGATGTTTGATCAACCGCCTTAAGTACCGTACAGTAAGAAATAAATGGAGATCCCATTAGACTCAAAATTTGCAGTATACAGTGTACTGAAATTTATTTACAAGGTTCTCTTTTTTCAAAATTTCTCATTGAATTTTCAATCACTTGAGTGTTGTATCTGCGTTCTGATATACTGAGTTGATAAATTTAATGTCAATTTGTTTAGAAGTTTTCATATAATTTTTTAACAGTGAATGCAATGATAGCGAAACTCACTAATTCACGAATCAATTTTCTAGACCATTAAAATAATTTTTCGCAATATTCGAGAGAAAACAAATTTAACAAGATAAATGTTTCAGCCACATGTACTGGAGCGAATGGGGTAATACCGGAAGCATCGAGAGAGCTGGATTGGATGGATCGCGGAGACAGATAATTTTGTCGAACGTCGGTCGAGCCAATGGATTAACGATCGATCACTCCGCACGAATCCTGTACTGGGCGGATCTGTTCACACCGGCGATAGACAGTTACGATCTCCAAACGATGAAGAGGAAAGCAATAGTAACGCAGGACATTGTTTATCCATTCAGTATAACCCAGTATCAAGATTACATCTATTGGACTGATTGGAATACCGGTGACATTGAGAGAGCGAACAAAACAAACGGATCGAATAGGACGAAAATTCACGAAGGTCTGGAATCCGTCACCGACCTTCTGGTTTATCACGGTTCCCGGCAATCCGGCAGCAATCCATGCTCGATTAGAAATGGTGACTGCAGTCACCTGTGTATAGCTTTGCCAGAAAGTGGAGGCAAAAATTCTGTGAGCCATAAATGCGCTTGTCCGACTCACTACAATCTGGCTCAAGACAACAAAACTTGCGTCGGTGAGTCCAATATTTATAATTATACATTTTTTTTCCAATTTCTCACTTGCTTTCTACAAGTGTGGTGAGATACGAGTGTTGCGCTTCCAACGAGCCATCGACCGCGGTCTTTCAGCTCTGGTTATTTTATACTCTTTGTTTTACATTGTATTACTTAATTAAAGATATTTTTTGAGTAGGCATATTTTCTTACATTTTTTAAATATACATTTTTACAAACTATGTGCTTAAAACTTTATATAGACTTAAAATATATACATATGTCCAAGTAATGTATGGGTTTTTTAAATTGTAGTTATTCTTCGTCGGATAGATTTTCAAGGGCTTCAATTGTAGTAAACTCGGGAAATTTGTATATTTTTCTGGTATTTTGGGGTGATCTGAGACACATTTTATCCAGATCAAGATGTTCTTTTTCGGAGAAGGATTTTGCAAGTCTAGCTATTCTATTTAATATCGGATCTATTTTAATTTTTTCATATAATTTTTTATTGCTTATGCAGAACAGTGGGTTTGTTTCATGTCTAATTTTTGTTAATTTTCTTATTCATGAGGTTTCTGCAATTTTTATTCTGTCGAGAGCAGACTTAGAGCAATTGAGTAAAAGTGGATGTCCGTAATTTATTAGGGGTCTACAGATACTTTTGTAAATTCTTGAGGCGTGTTTGAGTTCGATGTTTTGATTTTTATACGTGATGTGTCGGAAGTGTCCTGCTCTTATATTTATTTTTGTTTTGCAAATTTTTGTATATCTGTTAAGGTTTAAAATTTATAATTTCGATAAATGATTCAGAAGAAAATTTAATTCTCAACATCTGCTAGTAATGTCAAAATTTTTTTCGCAGCCCCGAAAAATTTCATGGTCTACAGCCTGCGCAACGTAATGGGACGTTTTCTGCCTGACGTGAACGATTGTCCTGACATTGTCCTACGTGTTCAAGGTCTGAGGAACGTGAGGTCGATAGAATTCGATCCGATAACGCAGCACATTTACTGGATAGACGGTGGAAAGATGTCGATACGCAAAGCGTTGGAAAATCGGACACACGCGTCGATCGTGGTGTCGGGCGGTTCGGGGCACCCGTTCGATCTGGCTCTCGACCCGCTCGGTAGATTGTTATTCTGGTCGTGCTCGGAAAACGATGCGATAAACGTAACGCGACTGGACAACGGTTCGTCGTTGGGCGTAGTTGTAAAAGGTGACGGCGAGAAACCGCGAAATCTCGCCGTTCATCCGGAAAAGCGACTTTTGTTTTGGTCCGATATCGGTGGAAAAATGAGAATAATGCAGAGCACGATGGACGGAAAGGAAAGAGCGGTCATAGCTACGGATATCGAGCAACCGACCGGACTGACCGTCGATACGATCGGTAACATGGTATTCTGGTCGCACGGACATCAAATTGAATCGTCCGATCTGAGCGGGGCAAATCGACGAGTTCTCGTCTCGGTCGAGCGCAGCCCTGTCGCTTATCTCGCGGTACTCAACGACTATCTGTATTGGTACGATCGCGAGAGCCAAGCAGTTGAGCGAGTCAACAAAACGACTGGGGGTGGACGTAAAACGATGATGAATCGTTTGCTCATGGACCTCATTACCGTTCGAACTCCCGATGATCATCTCATGGAATCGCATATTTGCAGTCCATTTCACGATTACGGTGGCTGTTCGCACTTCTGTATAGGCACGACAACCTCGAGATGCTCATGTCCACAGTACCTCGTCCTCTCGGACGATGAGAGAACCTGTCAAGCCGCACCTGTCTGCGGCGCAGAAGCTTTTACTTGTACTCATTCCAGCTCCGCTGTTACCAAAGAATGCATACCCGCTGAGTGGAAATGCGATCATCGTACCGATTGTACCGACGGGAGTGACGAGCTCGGCTGTCCCGCCTGTGGTCCCGATCAGTTCAAGTGTTCGAGTGGACATTGCATCGGTTAGTTACATATTTTTCTGTTTTTACTATTTTTTATTATTTAAATTAATACCGATTTTACGATTAGTAGCATGTGAATCTTATTTATCATTAATAATCATTACTTCCCCGAGGAGGAAGATAAAGAGAGGAGAAAGGAACTTGCTAGGTCTCAAATTATGGGGACCTGGCTATAGAAAGGTGGGATTGGGATCCGTGGGCCAGGTGGACAGCGAGGCTTATACCTCGTCTGGAAACCTGGGTAAGCCGTCAGCATGGTGAGGTGAATTATTAATTCACCCAATTGCTGACGGGGCACGGGTACTTCCGGTACCATCCCCAAAGGAATCCCCAAAGGATGCCCTCCACACGTTTTTTGAGTGTAAGGAGTTTTACGTGTGGAGGGCTGCTTTGGAGGTTAAGTTGGGCAGCACAACTCCGGAAAACATTGTCCGGGTTATGCTCCTGAACGATGAAGCTTGGACGGAGGTCACCACATAGAGGTGGTCCTCCGTCACAAGAAGAAAATTTTAGAAGAGGAGGAAAGGGTCCCATAAGGGGTCCTAAAGGATAATGGCGCCACCCTGAAGTAATGCGAAATTGGTTTCGAAGTGGCGGCTGGAGAAAATAGGAGGAGGGTTTTAGTGGGCAGCCCCGGAAGGGGAGTCCCACACTGGCAGGGGGTTATTACATATTTTTGGAATATTTGACATCTTTTTTTCCCAATCCCCTGTCGTGCGTAACCAGCATTTCCGTCCTCAAAAAAAATCATTAATAATTATTAATGATTATAATCATTATTCGATTTGTTTGATAGATATGGCGTGGGTGTGTGACGGAACTCCTCAGTGTCAAGACGGTTTGGACGAGGCTCACTGTTGTCAACAAGGTCAATTTCGGTGTACCGGCACACAAATATGCATTTCGGGAACTGCGTTGTGTGACGGTTGGGAACATTGCGTGGACGGTAGTGACGAGAAAGCTCCCGTTTGCGCGGCTGCGAACAATCGTCGCCAGGACGTCGGGCCGTCAACGGAGGCAGGAAAGAACACTTACGTCATAGCGATCCTCGTCGTAGTCGGCGTAACAGGTGCCGCGATTTCCGGTTTCTTCTACTGTCGCAGAAGACTCGTCGGGAATGAGGAATTGCCTGACATACTTCACGATTCGGCCGGCGATCCGCTCTCGCCTAAACCAAGCAGATCCGGAAAACCAATGTTGTCTCAGAAAAACGGTGCTAAAGATCTAAAAGCGGGTCTCAAAACGGTCAGGATGTCGACTCTGACAGGGAGCAGCATTGGCTCCAGCTACGACCGGAGTCACATAACAGGTCGGTTTCTCGATGATTATTCTTTTTTTGTTTTTAATCTGTTTTCATTTTGTTTTCCGTTAAAAAAATAATCAATTATGCAGTTTGTACAGAGTTATTGATAAATGCCTATGGTTCGACAGGGGCGTCGAGCTCGACGAGAGGAAGTTCCGCGTGCGGATATCCTCAAGAAACTCTAAATCCGCCGCCGAGTCCAGCAACGACTGCAAACTCAACGAGATGCTCGAGCAGCAACGCGTCGCGGTATCGTGGATACAGGCACTATAGAAGCATCAACCAGCCTCCTCCGCCGACTCCTTGTAGCACGGACGTCTGCGACGAGTCCGATAGCACTTATCCGGCTCGTTATCGTTACGAGATCGAACCTTTTCCGCCTCCGCCGACACCGCGCTCGGTCTATCACAGCGACGCTGCGCTCAGTTGTCCGCCCTCGCCGAGCTCACGATCATCCACCTACTTCAGTCCGTTGCCACCTCCGCCCTCACCGGTACCGTAACTGTGTTCAAGTGCGGCTCTGGTGAATTGTACGCTTTGAGCGAAAATACGGGTAATTGTAGCCAATTTTGACAAATGGAATTTAATTCGTGCGGAATGAAAGAACAAATTCTTCTACATATCATCCGTTAGATAGAATGATTTTATCGTATGCATATCAAAAAAGAATATGATATTCGAAGCTTCGAAGAAAAGGAGAGAAAGTATATGTTCTAGGTATTGAAGAATTTTAAAGCTAAAGACCCAAATGCCGATTGAGGCATTTTTGAGTACACTGAAAGTGCAAATATTCATTTACCTTGTTTCGATGTATGATATAGTTAATTAACTTTCTTGTACAGAACCCTCTTGTCTCACATATGCCAGTCGTGCCTGTGGCTACATCGGATCTCTCGTGGAGAATCCATAGAGAATCGTAGCTTGTACCTTGTAAATACGAATGTAACGTGTAAAAACTAGTTAATACGCTGCGTTGTGCTCGCATCGTGTTGCTTTCTGTCACGACGAGAAAAGCTCGACGACTTACATGTTGACGAACACAAAATTTATTCAATTTTGTAAATTATTTGAGACGATTATTTTTTATCGCATTGAACAAATTTTTACATGACAATAAAATTAATTTTCAAAATTGTTTTTGAAGTAAAACTTCTTCAGGAGAGTGAAATGAGTAACGAAATCTATGATGTTTGAAGCAAATCAATTCGCTACACAGTAAAAAATAATATAAAATGTTTCGACAAAGGAATCACTCGTTAACAAACAAAAATTGGAGAATTCCCATTACGAACTTTGTTAAAAAATCTCTTTACAATTCTTTATCAATTGCGAAAACATGAATTATTGTAAATTCTATTTTAAAAAATCAGTTCACTCATTCGTAGACCTTGCCCAAAAAGGGAGTTTTACCTCGATAAAATTATGTGACGAACAAAATACACCGATTACAGCACAATAATGAAAAAGACTCGAGTTGTGTAAAAACTGTAAATGATACGTATAAAGTTAAAAAAAAAGGAGCAGAAGGAAAACACATCGAATCGGTCTTGAATGAATTCGTTGGTCCGTTCGATTTGACATTCGACAATTTAGCCATTAATATGTTATTTGTGATACGACTCATTTAAAAATGTAAATACATAATTGTATCGTATCATGCATATACGATTGTTAGTTACTATTAAGATACAGAAAAAGGATTATAGATTTTATGTTCCTTACCGGAAGTGAGAAACTGCCGATACAGTTTCTCGCAGAATAATTAATTCATATTTTTTCCACTAACAGGATCAAGCCTGTTAATGAGTGTAAAAATTAAGTGTGCATTTACCGTACGTGATTACGTAACATTTCCATCCGTGACGTAGGATTGAACCAAAGGCTGCTTCGATTTATTTAATAATTTCATTGGAACACGGCGAAGTGTTGGATCATGAATTATTCATCATTTTTGTTCGATCGTCGCGCTAGAATTCCAATGTTAGGCGTGCAGCTGCGGCAGAAAAAAAAATACGAAAAAAGTCAGTGTGACAAATGTGCCAATTTTCCAAGTACGAAATTAATATCACGAACGCAGTGACTAAGAGAAAGCGGGCGAGTAGACTTAATTGAGAAATTGAGGATATGCATAAAATGACGCATGTTCGTCTCGTCCTGGTGTAAAAACCATTGTGCAACTTTGTGTGCTAATATTAGTTAACTTAAATGCGAACGATGAAACTTTTTTTAGATAGAAAATTTTTTACTGAAATAAATTCTACAGGGAGCGAGGCTAACATTCGTTCATGAACGTCTATCATTCCGAATTTGATAATAATTTGTCAGTATCTGACCGCGTCGAGAAAATTTTCTCTTTTCTTTCTCGTTTTGTTTCTGCAACTCTTTACCAGTAACTATCAATATTGCTCTCACACCACTATTTCAAGACATTCATATTATTTTTTATATTTCTGTTCATTTTTTTTCACAACTGTAATGCACAATTTTACTAACTTTGCCCTTTAGCGTTGCTAAGGCAAACGTAAGTTACGAATGTCTCTCCGACATTTGCAAAAATAAGTTTTTTTACGTTTCTGTTGCAACTTCCTCTCTTTACAAACAAACAGTGCCATAAACACCTCAGATACGATAAGTAGTCGTTAATAATCGATCAATTTTTACAACGATCTTTAATTCCTCAAAAAACAAATACTCATAAAAGATTACAGAGGAAGAAAAGAGCGAACGTGTTCTCGTACTGCCACTTTCGAACCGCCTTAAAATTAAATATTATTACATTATTATAATTATGATTATAATAACAATTGTTTATTATTATAAGCATGTATATATTGTATAAAAGGGATTATCGTTGATAAAATTCGCCTCATTTAGCGTCAAAGACTGAAAACAAGGCAAAGAAGAATAAAATTAATGTCTAGATTCTCATTTTTTTTTAAAACGTCCATCGTTTTACCGTCACAATATTGCTTTACTGTGTAACATATTTGTACAAAAAAAAAACGAAAACGAAATGCATAAAGCTTTTTGTTGATGTAACTCTTGCGTATTTTTTTTTATAACGCAGAATTTAAAGTTTTAATTCGAGGGCGTCACTTCCACTTCCCAGTTGCTCGTGACTTTCCAGTCGGATTGTCCCGTTCGTCTTGCGCTGAGAGTTCCTCGTCGAGCAACAGTTCAAAGTTTCCCATGGCCTCAACTGTCGGACACTTGTTCCATCGTACGCTATTATTTTTTATTTTATATAAATTTTTTATTTTATTATTTTACAAGAAAAGTTTGATTGGTGGTATTTTTTTCAAATTTATGAAAAATAGAAATCTGATGATAAAAAATATTTAAAAAATGAAATTCTACTAACTCGGGAACTCCGTCCGGTGGTACCACAATCGAAACAATATTGTCAATCAGTTTGTACTTCAAAATTCTGTCATTCACCGTCGTCGAAGTGAGAGACGGCGAAGCGTTTACCTGGATTTTAATAAATTATATTAACAATTGATTTGTGGATCGGAAATTAATTTTTTTTTAGTATATTCCGAACCTCGATCAACCAGGGCTTCAGTTTGTTGTCGATGATGATATCGTAACCGTAACACTCGAAACAATGACGGTCGTTCGCCATAACCGGGGCAACCGCTTTGAGCGAGTGCACGATACACCACGATATGTTCGCGAATAATTTTTCCGTGACTGCTTTGCCACGCGTGCTCTCGAGATATAAACGAAGGTTCTGAACACTCAACTTTCCACCGTGAAGACTGTTGTACTCCTCCTACAAGAAAAATATTTACTTTTTTAACTTATTTTTATAATCGTCCCGAAGATTTTTTCAACGGTTAACAGTGTGAAAAAAATTATTTTTTATTAACCGTACTAAAAAATTTAAAATAAAATTTATATATTTTTTAAAATCGTAAAACAAAAGTTTCTTATCAGTTGAATATTTTTTAAAAAGATAGTAAGTACTTAATGTTTGAGTCACTTACATGTTTTTTTTTAAATTTAATAATGATTCAAAAATATATTCAAATTATAAATAGCGTGTTAAAAAAAAAATTTTTATCATATGGTTTTAAAAATTTGTAGAGTAAACGTCAAAAAATTTTTAAATTATTAATATTTTTTTCTAAAAGAAAATTTTATATTTTATATACGTTGATATTTTATTTACTTACACCGTGCTTTTGTACAGAGACGTTGGTCAGGTGGACGTACATGTTGTCCAGTTCCTGAATACTCGTGTCGTACTTGACAGTGCAGAACCGACAGAAACCGAGTTTGAAGAGGTAAGCTTTCAAAGGCCTGAACGATGTTATGAGAACGTAAAGACGAAGATCAAATTTTTTTCCACCTATCAATAGAGGATTGTCGATGTACCTAAATTTAATAAAACACCAGATAATAAATATAATTGACACTATTACTTTAAATTGACTAAAACGAATTTTCCAATGAGCCAAAGGTGGTTAAATTCTTTATAAAAATTATTTTTGCATTATTACGGTAATTAAAAGTCCGTAAAATAAGACGGTTTATAAAAATTATCAAATATATTAAATATTGACTAGAACGAATCTTGAAATCCGCGAAAGATGTTAAAATACTTTAAAAAAATTATTTTCTAATTATCACGATAATTAAAAGTCTAAAAATAAGATTTACGGTTGATAAATATTATCAAATTTATTAAATAGGCTTTGTAAAATTTACCTGGATATAACGTACGATTCTTTCGAAAGATTTGGATTGAATGGATTTTTCGCCTCCCTTGACCATTTCTTCAATTTGCTCAGTTTATTTATTAAAAAAATCCCCGCCCCCTGCGACTTGCCGCAAGGTTTCATGATCCAAGTGCTCTGCGGTGATTTGCGATATTCTTCGACGAACATGTTGTAATCTGCATTACCAACGTCCAGAAAATAAAATTAATTAAAAATATCAAATTTTAATTCTACGAACTTAAAATATATCACTATCATTGTTATTTCAAATGAAAAAATTTTAAAATATGCAAATTTCCGTACCTGCCGGAAGAACGAACGTAACGGGAATAAAGTCGAGATGAAGATATTTCCCAGGCCCGTCGCCTCTCTCCGCGAGAGGACTCCCTTCCCGCTCGAGATCCTTTCGATACCTTTTTATATTTTTAACCAGCAAATCCTTTCTCGTCAGCTCGTAGTGGTTCGGAAAATGATTTATGGTCCTTAATTTATTGAAAAAATATTTTATTCTCGTTAATAACATTTTTTTCGAAAATAATAAAAATTCAAATAGCTGCACGAATTTTACTGAACGTACTGATTGTCACCCATTCTGTAGCCGGTCTCGACGCTAAAAATATTTCTGCAGGATTGAGTAACAGCCCTGAATATTGGAATCCAATTTTTTAAATGGCATAAACGAATTTTTCTAATAATAATCGCTTTTTGATTATTCAGGACACTCGACAATATCGTACCAATAAAAATTCCAATCGTCTTCAGGTCCGACTTGAGTCCATCCGCGTTTCTCGAAATTGTAAACAATAACAGATTTCTCCATGTCTGTGCAGAATGTGACTTTCATCTTGTCCGTTCCGACTGTAGGTACTCTTAAAATTGTAATAAATGATATTATAAAACAAGATTCGTATTCAAAGTTTCGATGATAAATTCAAAAATGATAAGAATAATTTCATAAAAATTCAACACAATTTTTTCGCGACCAAAAATATTTTATTTTGAAAATTTTTGTGAGAATTTTTTTTAGTTCTTTAACATGCATGCATTCGCACGGAAAAACGCCCGTTCGTAAAAACGGACGTCAAAAAAACGCTCGTGTGTCCTCAGCCTTAGATACATACATATATGCCTTGAGAATAAGGATATTAATTTTGAGGCAAAAGAAAGGAATTTTTCTTTCTTTCAAACAAAGGATGAAAGGAGAGACTTGGCACTTGAGTGAGCCATATGTGACGAAAAGTTGACACCCCTTGACGCACTCACTCTCTCTGCTATGTTCGGAATAAAAAGTTCATTTTTACCAACCAAATTCAACTATTCGAGATCGATATGGATGAAAATCCTAAAAAAATGATTACTCGATTATTTTGCCTCTAAGAACATTGTTAGCAAATTTTGTCAAATTTTTTATCGCTTTTCCAATTTCACATTTATTTTGCATAATTATATATTTGTCTATATTGCCCTAGTTGAACCACTTGAAAATAATATGTGCAACGCAATTGCGTCAATATATAGTTATGTTAAAAATCCTGATGATGAGTTCATCCTTTCGAGAACGTCCTCTATTTGTAAAGTTTTGAAAAAAAACACGCAAGCTACGTATATGTATATTTTATGAATATTATATGCAAGTCGAAAAATTGGAGACGCAATTATTCCTGCACGGTACGTACCTTCCGTAAATCGTAGCCAAATTTACGTTTCCGGTTCGTTTAACATCAGGAGCTACCATGCTCGCCATTATTTACAAATGATTAGAGAAAAATGTACGCTGGTTCGATACGTAAATACAAGTTCCATAGAAACCGCTGTGAGTTACTCGAGAGGGAGATTTAATTCATTTTTTGAATGGTTACTGTCCGAACCTCTGTATATCATACTGATGTAGGTACGTAACCGGCGAAGTCCCGAAGGGGCTTAGCCGAAAAAGAAAAACAAAAACTTTTCCAGTAACTTCGATAATATCGAAGTTTTTTCAATAATATTGAATCACTTTCCATTTCTGAATCGACATAAATTTTTATTTTTGTACGAATTATTTTTTGACAGCTGTCAAGGTCATTCCAAAATACTGTTGAGACTCAATTATTCATTTGTTATCGTCATGAATTCAGTAGTAAAAAAGGTTATATTACAAATAATTGCCATAAATGTCTCTTCAACAAACACGTTTCAAAGTTCCGATTAATTCTAAATAATTGAATGATGATGAATGGGAATATATTATTCAATAAATTGAACATACTCCCCATAAACATCTGAAAAAATATATTATTCAATAAATTGAACATACTTCCCATAAACATCTGAAAAAATCTAAAATATTTTTTGTCACAGCTTCGTCACCATTGGCCAAGGAAACGAAGTATATTTTCGTGTCATTGGTCATAGGAGGCCGTGGGGAGAAAAAAAATTAACGGCCGTGCTGGCTCTCGCGTTTATCTGTTTATTATTGTTTCGTTTCGATGTTAGTACCGGCGTCTCTTAGCTAGGACGACTCTGAGCGGGAACAAAGGACTAACTGTTGCGCGTATAGGAAGACGTCGTAGAAAGCTTCAGTCTCAAAAATCATTCAGAGGGAGCATCATCTTCAAGCGCGAAAATTCTACGGGTACGTATGGATAAAAAACCAAATATTGCTTCTTTGTTTGTTTTTTCCTTTCCATCTCGTATCGAAACATTTTTGATTTTTTTTTTCGCGGCAATCATCTCAGCTGTCACAATAAGATACATTCATACATTGTGTATAATTTTTTCTTCGTTCGAACTTTGGAGAAAAGTCGACATTGGTACACCACTGGAATCAAAAAAAATTTATTATCGTATCTACGACTTTCATAAATAGTGGGAAAAATAAAGAAGTGAAAAAGTCCACATTGTATATAATTTTCTCTTCGATCTCGAAGTTTAAAAAAAAGGACATTTGTACACGATCGGAAACAAAAAATATTTATCAGAGATTGACTTTTATAAATGATGAAAAATTAAAGAGGTGAATTTTTTCTTTGTTTAATTTTCCAAACAAGAACATGAAGCATAATTAGAATCTGATTAGAATTAAAAAAAGGTTGATGTCGATTTAAAAAAAAAAATAGGAAAAAAATACCAAAAGCTATTTATATTATGGATGTATTTTGCTTTATTTGATAATTAATAATGTTGCATATTTAATATTCTTTAGCAGATCAAGGTATAATGAATTCGACGAAGAATATGATAAATGGAACGGGAAGCTCCAGCTTCTCTCATCCTACGAAAGAATGCATTTGCTCTCGGCCTCGCAAGGTCGTCATTTGCAGCAATTGCGGGTTTCAGACATTTGGACGTGTTCGTTCACCATGCTTGAAACATTCTGAGGTATGCCTTTGAAATCTGTCCCGCGAATGTGGCATTTTAAAAATATTGGATAATTTAATTTCTTTGCTTTTTTACAGACATGCTATCTGTCCGATTTCACTATGTGTCCAAACTGCAGAGGTTACTGTCTCATCGAGTGCTAAGAAATATTAGCTCATATCTTCATTTTACTTTAGGTGTTATCTTCAATATTTTCAATCCTTCGTAATATCAAGAACCGTACTCAGTTCGTTAATCTTAATCAGTAGACCATAGTAACTGATTAAATAAGAATATAAGAAGTGAAGATGATTATACTAAGAAAAAAACTCTATTAAGAGTTACAAAGAAATGTTTCTGGAAATAATTAAGGATGTTAGAAGTTAAGATTGGCATATAAAGAAAAAAAACTTGATTAACCATTCTAAAATATTTGACTGGAACTAGTTTTTAAACTGCAAATCTTTCTGGTTCTTCGAATTTTGAAAAATTTAACTTTTCTTTTCATATTTCCACAAACTCAAAATTTGATTTTGTATCAAATACTACACTCAGCTTAATATTTTGTTCAGTTAATTATAACAGCTATGAAAACGAGACAAGTATTTTGATCTTAAGCTTATCATTATACTAAGAAGACTAAAAAGTCTATCAAGAGATCTAAAAAATGTTAAATCCAATTCAAATCCAAAAGTTTTCTCTATTTTCAGTTAACTATAATGTTAATCTATATTCATATTCAAAGCTTACTGAAAGTTTAAAAAAGTAAGGTATCAATGAAAAAAATAAATACTGCGATTACTCAAAACCAAACTAATTGCAGCAAATCAAAAATGGGAAATAAAAAGCAGTTTTTTTTTTCTTATCAAGATTAACTTTTTTTGTCATGCCAAATAGAAATTATTTAAGAATGAATCTTGTTAAAAAATTATTATGAATAAAATGAGATTTATTTTTTAACAATGTTGCCAAACTCTTATTGGTTAGTTCTGAAGGTAACTTGTGCCTGTTCATTTATAATCATCTATGCTAATCACTTAATTCCCAATACATAAACTTGCATTATATTTATTTAATGCAGGATACAATCACTTGCATAATTTTTTATTTTTCACATAAAAATGTACATTTGCTTTCATTTACACTTTTCTAAAACATAAAATAGATTTTTAACAATGCGTTATTAAATACTGAACCAGCCAGGTACACCAGGCTTATTATTTTCTTTTAGGAATTTCTTGTGGATATCTTTCATCTCTTCAAAAGTTTCTTTTTCAAACTTTTCCTTTTTCTTTTCTTCCTCTTGACTTTGTAAGTCAGGAAATTCAAAGTGGAAATCTTTAGGCTAAAAAGAAAATATTTACTATAAAATTTTTATTTCTAAATGAATTGTTGCAGGATGATAATGATGTGCAATACTCACAAACGTGACGTAGGCAATTTTTATGTCATCCCCTTTAACAACGCATTTCATCACTTCGTCTCTTTTAATCAGTCCCATTTTTATTCTCGTTCTTACAGATACTGTTGGGACTTTGTATATTTTTTCGAGATAATTTTGCACATCGAACGAGGTCATTTTCATAGAACAATGAAATACCGCTCTATTAGGAGGCTGAGGATTATCCGGTTTTACAAGTTTCAACCAAAAGTTTGGTAAAAATACCCTCAATTGAGGATTCCCACGTTGATATACCGGATATCTGTAATGAAACAATTCGTCAGCAATATTTTTAATTAATAAAAGCACACCCATAAGTTCTCTAAATATAATAATCAAAAACAAAAATAGTTTTCAACTCACAGTCGGGTCGACATTCTTTAAATGTTTTATGACAGCTAAAGAATTTGATTCCGACTTATTTTAAAAAAATTCTCTGATCTATATTACAAAAATACGTTTTCAATTGTAAATTCTTGTCACATGTAGTGAAGAATACAGATGAATTATTAACAACAGAAGTGTAGAATGTTGCGGCTTTTTCGAAGGTTATGTTTTTATAGATAATGTAGATAAGTGTGGAAATGTAATTTTCGACTGATGGTACAATCTGTTGATGTAAAAGTGCCATCTATGACATTTCTTTAAAACTTTCAGAACAATGCAATTGTTCATAGATAGCGTTATTGGCTATTTCTATTGCAACTCTTTTCTGCACTCTGGACACTCTTTGCAATTGAAATTCTCTGAATTGCCCTGGAGAAAACGAAAATGATAAGAGGTAGTAACTGTACTCCAATATAGGTGTTGGAAAATAACCTTGAGCCCGTATCACGCACTGCATTTTATTTTATCTGTCACTGTGTCAAATCAATTCCGAAACGTCATAATTTGTAACGTCAATAATTTTCTACACGACATGTAAACAAAATTGTCGAAATGAAAACCTGTAACAGACTGAATTTTGTATAAGTTGAAAACTAAAAACAATGAGCGAGATTACTTTTTTGTGTACAGTCAAATTAAAAGATTGCGTAATAACAATTTCGTAATTTATTACAATTCGTACGTGGTGTAAATCTTTCAGATTTTTTAACAAGAATATATTTTTTTTACAAAAAATTTCCGAGTGTTAAAATGTTTTTTTTCCATTGCATCAATCCTTGCTATTTTATCAAAGATATGGAACTCATTGTACAGAGCCCATTGCTGCAATGACTAAACAGTACTCCACAGCCAGTTGTCTCTTAACAGCCTGCAACAATCTCAATGACTTCAGTTGCTCATACATAGCCGTGGTAAGAGGTTCAGAGAGATCTAAAAATTTACAAATTCTTATCACCATTTTTCTGTGCATTTTTGTGTGACAATTATTGAACAGTAAATATTTTATACACTCAATCTCCACTAAGCTGTTTAGGTAAATTTTTAAGAATTTTAATCACCGTTCAGTACCAAATAAAATTTTATTACAAAATTTTTTAATGAGTTTTTATGTTTTTCTAATTGCTCTTTTCGAACATTTCATCACAATTTAATGTAGGAATCATTTTATACTGGCACCCTGTATTCTTCTTTCAATGTTCTGTCAAATCAGAAAATCAAATAAAATTACAATTTTATGAACAATGGTTTACTACGTTAATATACATTTCTTCGATATTTTATTTTTGTTCAATAAATGTTGAATATGTATTTATTGATTTTATAATTTTTTTTTTGCAGATATAAGATTGCAATATGGAAAAATTACCAAATGAAGTTCATCTTGACATTACTGTAAATGAGAGTGAACTTATCGAAGGAGCAACCAAAGTTGTGCAGAGTATTAGACCAAATTGGCCTGTTAATAAATTTGAGTTCAAGGTAAATCCAATCCAAATTAATTCATTATCTAAATTTAATTTAAACTCAAGCTTAAAAGTTTTCACAATTTTTAAATTTGAATTTGTCTCCAAGCATATGTTAATAGTTTACCAATCATTCATTTTTTTATATATCATTGAATCTCTCTTAATACGAGAATCACTAAATTCCAGTAATTTTTAACTATCTAACTGTATTTTTACTATTTTTTATTATGTTTTAGATCAGTGTGTGAATTAGTGGATCATATAAGACATAGTTCATTTTTTTATTTTTGTTAGTGACTCCAATTTTTTACAAGCAGTAACATCAGTAGAGGCTTGTTAATTGAGTCTACATATTTACTACATTTTAAAATTACGTGTATAAATATTACACTATAATATTTTTAAATTAAGAAATATCAAAACTTGAACACATATTTGTAGTTATATATTATCTTTTTATCATTGATCTCACATCATTAAGATATAATTGTATTTTCATTGTATTTAAATAAACTATCACATTCCTAATGATGGATGTCCATTATCTCAAGAGTAAATCTTATCGCCAGGTCCTTATCATCTGACCAAATATAGATACCACATGTACACACTCATACCTCCAACTGTCATAAAAAAATCTCTGAATGCCCATAGCAATAGTAATTAAGAAACTTAAATCTTGAACGTCTTTCTATTGTTTTCAGATTTTTACAAATGGGATCACCAATAAACTGGTTGGCGTTTGGTATCCGGGTCATTATAATGACATGGTGCTAGTCAGAGTCTATGGCAACAAGACAGACTTGCTGATAAATCGCAAAGACGAGACGAGAAACATTAGAGTAAGGACGAATTTTTTTTTTCCAGCCACTGATGTATTATATTACAAATTTTTTTCGTTACAGGTTCTGCATAAGGCAGGTTACACCCATTCGCTGTACGCAACTTTCAACAATGGCCTTGCTTATGAATTTATCCAAGGTGATATCCTTACAGTCGAGAATGTAAGACAACCGGAAGTTTATTGGTTGGTTGCTAAACGTATGGCTCAAATGCACAAGTTAACTCCCGATTTTCCGGATACAGGCAAAGAACCGATCATATGGGAAAAAACAGAAAAATTCATGAGCATCATGCCCAGAGAATTCGGTGATCCTGAAAAACAATCCAGGTAACTTGAAACGCACAGTTTCATACTCTCTGCTCTGTCAATTTTTACCTGATTGTATATTTTGCAGATTTAAGAATTTGATAAGGCCTTATCGCGTATTGGAAAGTGAGTATTGGCTACTGAAAAACGAATTGTCGAAATTAAACAATCCTGTTGTGTACGCTCATAACGATCTTCTTTTGGGCAATGTTCTGTACAACAAGAAGGAAAATTCAGTGACGTTTATTGACTTTGAGTACACAGGCTACAACTACCAAGCATTCGACGTAGCAAATCATTTTGCTGAATTTGTTGGTAACGTAACAACTTAGAAAATTGTTTGGGATACAGTTAAGGGGTTACATCTTCGGCCGAAAAAAAGTCGAGTTTTTGTGAATTTTTTTTGGGAAAATGACTGCAGATTTCGCTCTGTCTTTTGTTTCATAGTGAAAGGTATACTTTTAACTATGTTTCATAATTATTTTATCATAAACCCTTCAAGGGTTTACGTCTAGTCAGAATTTTCTCGAAACAACTCTTTCAATATCGGTGACCACGATATCTCAAAAACGAGACGATCGATTTACTTGACCTTTTGCATACTTTTTTTTAATATCAAAACGCAGTCCTCGATCGAAGGATTTTTTTTTTCAATGCATAGTTTTTTTTATATCGAGGAAAATGAAGTGATTTTTTCGAAATTTAGACTTTCACTTTCAACTGCCGACGATTTTTTCAAAAATTGATATTTTATCAAATCCTTCGATCAAAGACTAGATAATACAATACAAAAACTGAATCTATTTGGTTTTTTATTTCTGATGATCG
>JAPYYX010002212.1:0-21773 GCA_030522605.1 Cremastinae sp. B BG-2022a | reverse complement strand
GTTTGTCTTCGCGTATAGATAGTCGCGGTAGCTCGGCGATTTTTGATATTTTGAAAAAATGTACTTGCCTCGAGTCTCTACCGCGACTCTTGATATAAATGTTTTTAAAGAGAGTAACTTAACGTTGTGTATATGAACATTTTCGAATTCGCAAATAATTTATAAAACTCCGGATGTTACTGAACTTAATATGATTTTTTAATAAAAATTTATGCACGTTATTTGAATAAAATATCAACACCATAAGACGGTTGGAAGAATTTTCTTATACCAGTTTTAATATTTAAAATTTTTTTTTATTATTTTAAAAAAATTTATGCAATAAATTATATAATAAAAAAAATAAAATATAATAAATAAATAAATAAAAAAATTCATAATTAATTTAATTAATATTTTAATATTTAATAACGTTCCACTAATATGTTAAACGATTCTTTAATGAATAAATCCTCAATAAAATTATTAATTCATGAAAACAAAGGGAGGTTAAATTTTAGCAATTCATTTTAAAAAATCACTTTTGCCGTGGATCGTATCTCCCAGACATACATCATTAATCCCTCTTTTCAACTTTTCCGTTTGGCTTTTTTGTTCTAGCAAAACCTTAGTCACTGAGACCGCAAAAAAAAGATCGTTGCATCGGGAATCCCTTGCAAATGAGTTCTCAGACCTCGATAACCTTGCTGGAGACAAGTTCATTTTTTTCCTAGCGATCCGCTACCTGATTTCCTACGCGAGATATTTCACCGAAATGCATTCTATATTTTTTTTCATCCAACTCCCGTAATTGCGGACGAAAGGAATTAATTTGAATCCTGAACAAAAGTATTCGGAATCGAAACATATTATCGATCTAAACTACATCTCATTAATGAGGAAAAAAAATTTTAAATAATTCTCCAATGAAAGAAAAAAACTACCGACACGTTCTTACGTGTATTGATTGTAGAACAATGACGACGATGGAAAAATCAGCTGGATAATATGTTACGCAATCTTAATGCAATTGAGTCGGTAATATCCCCGACGTGACAATAGTCATTACAAATACCGTAAAGTATTTATTTGCAATATATAGAGAGAGACAGAGAGAGGTTTCGACTTGTGAACGACCGATGGTCAGCAAATATAGCTCTGTGCATATATTTTTATTTCTACATACAGCGTCACGAACGACGTTTAATCAACCACGATTTTTTATGTTCACTTGATACTCAGCGTAAGCACGTGGAAAAAAAATCGGCGAGGGAGGGAGGGAAATTTCTGCAATTGTCACAATTCCTGGTGAAGAGCTCTCGCAAGAATTCACATTTTTTTTTCAAGGATTTATTGTATCCATCGGGAGTGTAAATTCATAGAAATTTTATCAAACAGTCATTATACACTTCTGGAAGGAAATCTGCAATTGTTCTCCTGATGCAAGAATCGTGAAATGCAGTGAATCTTGGGAAAATTGACATTTCAGTCTCAAACGCACATCGCGTTTGTTCCACATTTCATTAAAGCTCATTCTCGATGTTTCTGCATTTCTCGAGATGGCCAATGAAAATATCAATGGTACTGATAATTTTATGCTATCATTGTTATCAAAATAATAAAAAAACTGCATTCAGCATTCTTGAAAGTTCGACGCAATCGAGAACCGGCGTGATTTGTCTTCTCTCCGTGATCCTCTCATAACGATTTATATTTGTGTTTATCGTTATACATATTTACGATTGAGCGTGTATATTGGCGTTAATTGAATCGTCATTAGTCATTACGCTTGTGCAGTGAATAATGAGAGGTTGAAGAGAGGTTTGACTCGAGGTATGCCTTGTAATATCGGTATTAGGCAACTAATCGAACGCATGCAATCGGCAAAGGATGAAAACGCGAGGATAGGATAGGCGTGCAGTTCCAGCGGCCTCCTGAGTTAAGTGCCATCCGGCGAAGCCGATACTCCCCGTTGATTTTAACCAAGAGGGCAAAATGAATCATTAAAAACGATAAAATTGTGGAAATCAAAATAAAAAGAGGAAAGATAATTATCTTGTAGGAATAATTACATCGGGTTGTCGATGGGTTATAGTGCGAAGTGATCGATGCTTCACGCTTATGGATACACTGTTTTCAATACCGATTGCAGAAGCAGATTAAAATGTGGATTAATAATGCCAACATTTGAAAAAAAATAACATAAATCTATGTGTTTGCTTTCATGTTTTTATTACTTTATGCAAGAGGTAAAATTAAAGACGGTAGAAATTCATTCAGTAGTGTCTTATTGAAAGAAATAATTTCTGAAGTAAAGTCTACAAGCAATCTTTAGAGCGATAAACAAAATTTTGTTTATTATGAAAAATGAAGATCTTGTGGGAACAATTACATCGCGTTGTCGATGGGGTATAATGCGAAGTGATCGATGCTTCACGCTTATGGATACAATGTTTTCAATATTGATTGCAGAAGCAGATTACAATGTGGAGTAGTAATTCCAACATTTGAAAAAAATAACATAAATCTATGTGTTTGCTTTCATGTTTTTATTACTTTATGCAAGAGGTAAAATTAAAGACGGTAGAAATTCATTCAGTAGTGTCTCATTGAAAGAAATAATTTCTGAAGTAAAGTCTGCAAGCAATCTTTAGAGCGATGAACAAAATTTTGTTTATTATGAAAAATGAAGATCTTGTAGGAATAATTACATCGGGTTGTCGATGGGGTATAACGCGAAGTGATCGATGCTTCACGCTTATGGATACACTGTTTTCAATACCGATTGCAGAAGCAGATTAAAATGTGGATTAGTAATTCCAACATTAGAAAAAAATAACATAAATCTATATGTATGCTTTCATGTTTTTATTTCTTTATGCAAGAGGTAATTAAAGACGGTAAAAATTCATTTATTAGTGTCTTCATGAAAGAAACAATTTTTGCAGTAAAGTCTAGAAGCAATGAACGATGAACAATATTTTGTTTATTATGAAAAATGATGAAACACGATTGAGCTTTTCTATTGGATACCTTAAAAAATGAAGAAGCGATCGTTTTACTCAATCATTTTTATAAATTCAGATGAAATGCTTGATTTCACAAGAAACTATACTGGTATCGTCATGATTGACACAGAATTTTTTCAAATTTTTGAAATTATATTTCTGACCTCGATGGAAATTATTCGAATTTGATTCAAGGTGGAAATGTCCTCGTTTAAGGGTGTTCTTGCACGAAACAACTTTAAAGATAAATTCTTTGAAATTTGTTTGAATTATAGATGAAAAAACATTCGTCGCGATGATCGTGCAAGAACATCTTCAATCACATACGAAAAGCGCGACGTAAAAAACAAATTATGAAATTTCATCTGCGACAAATGTTTCGCAATTGAATGATTTTAGACTCGAATTTAATTCCTCGTACATTCAATTCGATCTATCGATTGAGTATTTAATTATTTATTCATACACCGTATTGACCATGAACTTCACACATGAGTAATTCAAATGCAAATGCCGCTAATGCTCATTCCATTTTATACCAAAATATAAATTGAGAGCAAACGAATTCGAAATTGAACTTGCAGATGGGACTTGGCTAATTATGTATTCCGTTATCGAGCTACATTTAAAAAAGTTTCCATAACGATGAAACATTCAATGTCACAGAATTTGATTATGCAATGGTCCAAAACGTTCAGTACTTTTATCTAAAATATTCTTTTTCTCGATTTGAATCTTCGATTGATCACTAATCAGATTACACCATGGTAACTTTCAGATTAAATTGATGTCATTAAAAAATAACGTAAATTTCAAAAATGTCTCATTGGTAAAAAAAACGTGTCTCCATTTGAATTTCATCCATTAATGATACTGAAAAATGCATAAAAATATTGTGGTAAATAACAATCAAAGGGAGTTTAGTCTACTTATTGTTAGTCTACTTAATATTCGAGGAATATGAATCTCACTTTACTATCATTATGAAAATGAATGGACTTGGGGTCAAAAAAAAGGCAACATTATCCTGAGTACCATAATTGCACGCTTTACAGGAAAATTTCTCAAAGTTTTCCGTCATTGCTCAACCATGCTTTGATCTAGAAGTTAAAATCCATTATTCATCTCAGGAATAATTAAGAAATTGACAACAACAATGACTGACCGAAAACCCATACTAGATCTTTATTTATTCTACGAATTCAATCTCGATGATTCTCCTCAGACCTATGATGCAAAGTTCGATTTCATTTCGTTGAATAGAGACGAAACGAAAAAAAAATCCACCTTATGATATTTAGAGATTCATTTACGATATGTTTTCAGAATCAGAAAATAACCTCTCATTTTGTTTATAATTGGGCGACGATTGAGAAAATATCTTACCTGGATCTTGTTTGTGCGATTTTTTTTGTCTCGATCGGACGACAAAACACGCCTCGATCAAATGAAGTTCGGAGAAATCGATGTCTTTACGAGCTCGCGAATTAGGTGAAATTACAGCAAAATCACAGAGCCTCGATCTCGATGAAAAAAAAAAATAGGTCGAAGGCGAAGTTTGACGCACGTTACGAAAAACAATGGAAAAATAGTTAAAAATTAAACCGGTCCGTGCGTCAGTCAGCGATCGAGCGAGCACGACGAAATAATAATCGTAAGTTGCCACTTGGCCACCCTCTCGCAATTCGACCTGACTGCTGGCTCGTCCACTGGACCACTGACTGTCAGAATCGCGTGGCACGAGGTACCTCGGCACAGCGGTTGCTCGCTCGGAACCCCCAAGAAATTCTTTGTCCGTCAAAAGTGGAGAGAACGCGGTGTAAAGGCGATATCTGGAGGAAGCCTGCCTTGGCTCTTTCCACCACTACTTAGCCGAGCATCGACACGACCTATCAGCCGACAACTTATTTCCCAGCGCACACAACGAAGTTATTCAATTGCTGCCCCTTTTTTTTCATTCTCCTTCGCTCTTTCCTCTCTTCCCCATTAATCGGTGGACTCGCACGGCGGAACAGGATCTCCGATCATCCCTTCCATTTCTTACTCACCGTTCACCGCTGAGCCTTGCACATATTTTTCATACAGTGTCGAGATCCCCACCGATCCTTCAGTTTTCGCTCTTTTTATCGTTTATTATTTTTCTTCTCTAGACACGCCTCCGTAGTCACAATTGCACTTTAGAATCTCGAAAATATGAGGTGAGATTAATGAACGAGGGAGGTAAAGAGCGAGAACGGGAGGTGAACGTTGCACCCTAACTCGGATGTTTTCATTTCGTCTCCGATACTTTCGATTCTCACTCGATACGAGGAACAACCGGTTGACGAATATTGCGGTACAACGTCCTTCTCGTTCACGCCACGGCGATACTTCCAATTGACGTAATTTACTCGAGTTTTTCGATGATAAGCAAAAGCGCTCATTACGGACGAGCACGCGATTATCGCCAGTTTCGAATATTCGAGGACAAACGGAGTTTGACAACGACATTCCAGATTGTAGGAAAATACGGATATGTAATTTTTCTAATGGTGACAGGAGCGAAATGATTTTAAATTCATTCGGGATTCCATGGCAGATTTGCCAATTGAATATGAGGAATTTAACCTCTCGGGTCATTCATCGCCAATCGAGTATGATATTATTTTACATGTATAACATAAAAGTGAAAAAATGAAATAACTTGAATGGCATTCATTAGAAAAGTTATCAGACTGTAACGCTTTTTCTCTTTTCCCACGGAAAGTGCATTCGGAGTTAGGAATAAAATATTTTTCTCAATGGAAGTGTGAAAAAAATGGCTCTCCGTCGATTAATTAAAATTGAAACGGTGGAATGAAAAAAAAAATGGTCATTTTATTCCATCCTCATCGCGTCAAAGGTCAGTGCGAAGTGTATATCAGGCATGATCTATTTGAATTGTTTGTTGACTGTCATTCGACCGATATATTGACAGACTGTACGTCATGCATCGGTATATGTTGAAAAAGTATTTGCGAATAGAATTTGGTGAATGTTCTAACTTCTATTGCCCCGAGGTCAGTGAATTTATTTTATTTTCCTTTTGTGTTGGACGAAATTTATTCTATTTTATGAATGAAATGAATTATTCCGTGTTAAGCCGCTGAATGCGAGTGGGAATTACATTTTTTACGTAAGATTGGCATTTAAAATCAATTTATTAAAAAGATATCTGTGCAGATCAGTAGTTTTGCCGGAAAGATTCTCTCAGTTTATTAGGGATCTTACTTTGTCAAGTACATTTTTTTCATTCCGAGCTAAATTCAATAATAACCATCAAAAAAGTGGTAATCAAGTGTAATCATTTTTTTAAATTTAATTTTCGATAAGATTTGGAGGTTGATTTATTTTTTTTTTGCACTTACAAGTATGTGTCAATTATTTCAATCCAGAGTGGAAAAAAGTACGATAATTGCATAATTTTTGGGTAACTAGATTTTGTTCATTGTAAAGGCCATATGGCCATAATCTGTGCGCACAGATTAATTAATAATTTATTCATTTCATGGTAACGAAGTGATCTATGAAATAATTGTGATTTATGAAATAATTAATTCATTGTGGTGAATGTACGTATTGCAACCTCATCGACAGACGTTCAAATAAATATTTCCTTACATTTAACCAAATCGATTGATGAGTATGTACTTTAGTGAATTTAGTGACTAAACTTCTAATAAAGATTTATCGAAAATGTATATATAATTCTATATTTAATTTTGAGCTATATTTAATTCTCAAAATATATTTTTGTATTTTATTGTGTATAAAAATCAATAGTAAAATAAAATTGAAAATATTTCATTCGTTTTAGTAACGTAGTCGATTCAGTTTCATTGAAGCAATTTGTCTATGCTCTAACAACACCGATCGTTCAATACTCAGAGCTAAATCCTTATTGGATATTTGGGACTTACCAAATAGCTTTTTGCCAGTTCATTGATCTTTTTTCGTGCGTAATAGCGCACTTAAATTATGAATTAAAACGCACCAAATGTCGCAGGATATGTGCACTTCGATATCCGTAATACTGAAGTGCATTCTGTTGCATTATTCATGCCTTGCAAATGTCCTTATTTGAAATGCAACAATTTAAGGTAGATATTTTAATTTCTCATTTAGTAAGGATTTGTGGAATTTATTGCGATCTGAACTTTTATTTTTTTTTCTAACAAAATATTTTAATAAATTATTTCGTATGTATCTAATAGTTAAATTTAAAATTCATGGATTGTTCTACTTTATGATAGTGATTTATCTTTTTTAATTCTGTGTAATACATAATAAGCGTAATATGTATATTCAAATATTAATTAATGAATTAATTATACATTTGATGATGATCAAGGGAATTTCCTTGCCTATAAGAAGTTTCATTTCTGAACCCAAAGATAAATATTTGAATTTTCGTCTTTTTTAGAAAGTATATGGAATTATAGAATTTTTGTATGTTGTGAATAGCGTGTCGCGTGAATTTCGTTCAAAAGCGCATTCTCAGTAGAAAATCTGGTTTTCAAATCGGACGTCAGTGATACGACAGCGAGTTTTGTATTTTTTGACAATAGCTCGCTGTTTGATGGCGTTTTTATTGAGGAAAAAGGAACGAAATACTGCAGAAAAAAATTAATGTATCGTTAAATCCATTGCAGGCAATTTTTTATTTTTACACGTATTTATTATTTATCAACAGATACAAAAGTAAATGTATAATCTGTTTTTAAAAACTTGACGTACATATTTTCGTGAATATTTCTATGGTGTTGCGTGTGAATTACATATTTTGTTGCTCTTACCGGACGACCTTCGTTGCCTCCGGTATTGTTTCACCAATCTTTGTTTCGAAAACGGGACGAGGATCTGATATTCGCCAAACCCGGAATTTCCATACCGTGCATGCTCGAGAATCGTAAAAGTGTGGCAGTGGAGAAATGCGAAGACAAATACAAAAAGTGCGTCGTCGAAAAACTGGGCTAATTGATCCGGTATATCTGAAAAGAACTATAAGAAAATAAAATATATATTTAAAATCTCAAAAACACCATTGGAGATTTTGCAAATAAGCCGTAGCCAGAAAATTTTTACCATAAATTTGCGGAATATTTGCTTATGTATTTAATTTTGTTTAAAAAATTTAATAAATTATCATTTTTTTTAAAAAAAAGTTATCAAAAAGAAAAGTAAAAATCAAATATAATAAATTATTTAGCTTGAGACCTCGAAGAGTACTGAAGTTTACTAACTTTTTGCTCCAGTTTGGTTTTCGTCATTGATTTTAATTCTTAATTAATGTATGTAATGAATTTATCATTATATTTTTAAAAAATCCTGAAAAATTATGTACATTGCTGCTACTTTTTTACAACGTCTTTGACAAAGTTTTCGAAGGTCTTTGACCCGCGTCTTTACCCTGACTTTTGAAATACGTGCGCGTGTGTACTCACTACGGAAAGAAAATCGGAAGTAAATATTCATTGGCGAGACAATCAACAGTCTTTCTCATCATTGTACTCGAATTATAAAGATTTGGAATGAAAAAAGCCTTGAACTGACGCGACGACTAATCGTCTTGTGACTTTCGTATCATTTTATATTCTGATTTTATTTCATTTTGTTGTATTTATTCTTAATATAGGTCAAGTTATTTCTACCTTCGATTCAATTTTAAAAATTATACATATGATGGATAAAAAATCGACAAAAATAAAAATAAATCTAACAGTAAGTGTGATTGCATATTAATTATAGTCAAACAAATTATTTTTCAAAAAAAAATTTAAGTATTCAAATTGATACGCGATATATTATGCAGTACAACATTTTTTATGTTATACAGTTCTCCTGAATTGATTATCAAAATCGAGTCCAAATAGAAAAATTCGACATCAGACCTAAGAATAAATAAAAAATAAAAAATATGAGGAGGAAGAATAAGTAATATCCCATAATTCAGATTGCAGAAATTCTCGGTGGATACAGAATTTATAACAACAGCATTGTTCTGCAACTTCGTCATCAGCCAGTGCTCGCAATTATTCGGGCGTTAATTACGAAGGAGAAGAGAAAAATAGGGACAGAAATGAATTGAGATATACACACGCTTGGCAACGCGGAGCCTCTCGTGAAATCTTGCAAAAACCAACAGAAACTGATTTTGCGAAGCTTATCGAATTATTCGAGGCGTACAATCAAAATTACCCACGAACAGGGTGTAAACAGTTGGAAAAATGGCATAAAAGTTTCACAAGATTCTCACGTGGATTTCGTGATTCGAGAGATAAGAATGAACAATTTCTAGGCCTCAGTTTCCTCATAGAAAACATTGACTCAAATCTGGAAGCGCCATTTCCATCTTTCCACTTTTTTAACAATACATAAATAATTTTCCTCCTGGTGATTCACATTTCGAAAAAAATGCATCCTGCGATGTATGATGCTTTGAATATTTGATGATATACTCGATAAATATTTCTTGAGATGTTTATTCTTCATTATTACAATATTCATTCATTATTATTACTGTACAATATTTTACTAATAATTTTAATTATTATTTAGCGAATTATTAATTAAATTAGTACTGTTAACGATGCACGTGTCTCCTTTTTGATATTACCTTGATCGTTTCTTTGTGAGCATTAGAATTTAGGCCTGAAAAGAAATGCAAATGAAATTTTTATGAGCAATCTAAAATACTTTATTTTTGTAACTTTCAAAACGGTCTGTGTATGGAATAGGTAAAATTTCATTCGCTGGTGAGTGTCTCGTGGCTTCTTTTGCTATAGAGAATCCGCTTTTTCATTACCCAAGACACCTATGTGAGCTGGAATCCAGAAGAATTTTATTGGATCTCTTCCATGTTGATCGCTATAAGATACGAGCTCAAGGTATTTCTCCTTTATGGCTATGATGTTCGGATTTGTTTTGACTGTGAATAAGGAATTTCGAGGCTTTGGAGAGCACTTAGTGAGTCCGAAAAAATGAAAAAGCGCTTGTCTTTATTCTCTAGTGCGAAATCTATTGCATCTTTGAGCAATGCACTCTGCAGTGAATACTGAGGCGTCTGGTTGAATTGATCTTACTTTTGAAACATTTAGCTCTGGACAGAGGCAAGCAGAGTCTACTAAAGGGTTGCCAGTCATTTTACTGCAATTACAAAATTACAATATTACAATATTCATTCATTATTATTACTGTACAATATTTTACTGATAATTTTAATTATTATTTAGCAAATTATTAATTAAAACAGTACTGTTCACGATGCACGTGTCTCCTTTTCGATATCACCTTGATCGTTTCTTTGCGAGCATCAGAACGAAGCCCTGAAAAGAAATGCAAATGAAAATTTTATGGGCAATCTAAAATACATAATTTTACAAATGTCATGTTTTATATTGCGGTAATCAATAAGAACAGAATGTCTTTTGTCTCGGTGCATAAATTTCATTTGTACCAGGAAAAAAATGTGGACATCAATATTCGAACGGGTGAACAGTGATTGTTCCTAAATATGACAAAAGTCATATACACTTTCGTTATAAATTATATGCAAGTTTATTGTTTTCAACCACGCCGGAAGGCACGTGTAGCAAATTAAATCGAAAATATAGTACGATTTTATTGTGATATAATTTCACTTTATCAGTGATTATGAAAAAGCTGATATCCAGGTCACGAATTACGAGCGCGAGTCGTTGATCTTTTTTCCGGTCGACGGTTAAAATTCTTTTCACTCTGCAGGGCTGCAGGAGCTGATAAACAGAAGCCACACATGGAAGCGAAAAAAAAACACGATTGTATACAATGCGCGTATCGGAAAATTCCTATCGCAATTAATTATCCGTTGCGAGTAACTCGAGATAATGGATAACGAAAGTACATTTGAAATTTCATGCACACGTGGAAAAACATAACGACGTCACGAAGAATCATAAATCGCAAAGATACTAATTGTAATTTTCAATTAAAATCTTCTCGATTAAACGATTTTCTCCTTGTCATGAACTGAATGTTTAATAATTAATTTTCATAAAAGCGAGTCCCCATTGTTGCAGGCGAGATCCCCACCGATTCACGACAATCATTGAGTCATCCGAGGATTTTATATCACCGCCAACTATTTTTTATCGCCGTATATATATTTCATATAAATCTGAAAAAAAAACAAAGTGAAAATTTATGACAATTGATTCTGACGAGACGAGAAGAATTCTCGTTGGAATTTTTAATATACTCTTGCGTCTTCGATAACTTTTCGATGCATTCTCAAGACTTACGCAAAAAATTAAAAAATTACAATTCTTCATTTTGTAGGATTCAAATTTTGCCGAGCGTTCGAGGCGTTTTATCCAAATTTAAATTAATACGAACTTGGCCGATAATCGCTCCTCGTCGGTTTCTGCATGATCGGCTACGTGTTCTAGACTTTCACGCGCCCTGACATCTTTCCTCGAGCGTACGAACGACGATTCCATGTTAAACACTCATAATATGTTGTTATGATTATGAGGCCTATCTCTACAGCACAAATCTCCTTCCAGCTGAGTTTTCGCGAAGTTACCAGTAACGCAGCGGCGCTGCTTCGTCCACGACATGCATTTCTCTGCGGAGAGTCGAAAGTAAACGGAAAAATACATCGCTGACGTTTCTTTCTTTGATTTTTCCCTTTTTTTCTGTAATCGCTGCCCGGAACGCGACAGACCGATTCGCATCTCTCGCCTCGTTCGAACGTCTGGCGTACTTTTTTTACCTCTCTTGTTTTTTTTTCGTACGGAATACACGGAGTTTTACAGTAGTTACGGCCGCGTGCGTTCGAACAGTGCGTTCAGTTTACGTTTTCCGTGCTACTGCGACAATATTTACAATCTCGTTTTTTAAAATTTTATTCTCTTTTCTCAAATCTCGACTCGTGCAAATGTGCTTTTGGTTATGAGCTTTTAATAATTACAGATAAAATTCACTTTACCTTTGTTGCGATTAATAAATATGTATAGCTTGCACGATAAAAATCTCTGGGCATATTGTTTTACTGAAACAGTATTTCATTTTTAACGAAATGGGAATAAAAAAATCATTCTTTTGGGTTGAAATATGATTAATTTTAAATAATTTAATGTAATAATGAATATATGATAATGTATATGCAATACAATTATCGAATAATATAACTTATTTTGTTTGGTTATTATTTTACTTTTGCGTTAAAAGGGAGATAAAAACAATAGAAGACGATAAAATTTGTCGTTCTCAGCTAGAGTCGAATGAACATACGTTCAAAGTTGAGATGACTAATTTAGGAGTTTCCAAAATACACGAATTAATCCATTCTATCTCATTTAATAATAACAGATAAATGGAAAGAGATAGGTAGCGCAATTGAGAGAGAGCGAATCCGACGTCTGTGACCGTTCGACACTCCTCGCAATCATGTCTTCGCTCCTCGCTAATTGCTTCAGAAGGTTGACCGAGGGCTCCACGAAACACGAGGTATATAATAATAAAATTATTTTCCCGGAATTCCTGATGACCATTTTGCGAAGTCTCAATTTGAGCTCGGAAAATATTTTGAAGGAGATTTGGCGAAAAGATGCGCGCTGGAACGTCACCGACTCGCATCGCTGACAAATTGTTTCAAAAGTTTCCCTGACACGAGAGAGGTGCACTCTGGTACTAGAGTTTTCGACTTCGAATTTCACATGTTCTTTTGATACGAAAAATTCGAGTACTGGACATACACAATAATGAATTATTAATGTCAATTAATTCGAATTATTAATTTTTCATCATTTCTTGTCAGATTACATTTTATATATACATTTTAATTTTTTTAGGGATTTGATAAATATTTTTAGATGTATAAATGTATATTTTTAGATTATAGAATTCTTTGTCGAAAAGTGTCAAAAATCTATTAAAAATTTTTAGCTTCGAGGCTTCAAAGTGACGGATGTGACTCGCACTCGGAAAATCGGCGTCGCTTGTCGAAGTCTTCAGGAGCTGAAGCGAAAAGCGTGCACCAAATTAAATGTGAGTTGTTGAAATAATAATTTAATTTACTTTAACGAATCCTTATACGGAACCGAAAGTTTTAGACTTTGAATTTAATGAATGTAAAATCTGGGAAAATGAAACTTTATATACCGCAAGCCACTGAAATTCGAAGTAAATTCGATTATACATATATGTGGACCTGGGGCAATGTAGGGCAGTGTAATAAAAATTTGAGAATTCCGTGACGTAGATTTATTTATGGAGTGAATAGTTTATGAATTTTCACCGAAATGGAAATTTTTTTTTAATACGAAACTGATTTTTTTCTCTCTCCTAAAAAATATTGAAAATGGTTTCTACGTCCTCTAAATTATTTGCTGCTCCAATTTTTAAAATATTTTTTGTTGAATTGCTTTTCGCGCAACGAATAGTGATTTTAATTGTAATTCGATTGCTCGAACGCACGAGCACTTTCATAAAAAATTGATTGCCCTTGGCAGCTTGACACGGAAACGAAGATCTTGAGAGTGGAGAGAACATTTTTTTCCATGTTTTGTTAGAAGACTGAAATATAAGGTATAAAATGCTTTTTTCAATATATATGAAAAATCACTAAAAATGTATTGGAAATATTCAAAGTATTAATTATTCCACTTAATGATTTTTTTAAACAATATCATTAAAAAATTATAAATTACTTAAAAAATAATATTTTTAATGTAAGTGAAGAATCTTATGATAACTTTATTATAATGCTAATTTAATTGTAAATAAAAAATAATGAAAAACGGCATTATTATTCTTCAATAATCTTCTTACAATAAAATGCAGTCCTCGAAACAATATTTTTAAAAGTGCATTTGAGAATCGTTTGCTTCGAAGCTTATCCGGAAATTTGGCACGTTCCGTTTCGCTTTGTGGCTCTCGCTTTTATCGGACGTAAGAGAGGACTAATTTTTCGGTATGAAGGCTTTGCGGAAAAAGCAGCAAAGAGATAGAGAGATCTAAAAAAAGAGCGTTGCGGTGATGAGAAGAAAAGTGCATGGGAAAGGGAACGAGAGCTCGAGCTCAGAGCGAGAAAGAGGTCTGGATGTGGCGACCTTCGGCTCTAGATTGGACTGCAGAGTTGCTTTATCGAACCGTCGGCAGCAGGTCAGGCCAGGGACGAGGGAGCACACAGAGAAGAAGGGGCAAAAACACACCTCACACCCTGGACTTCGGAGGTGTGGATGCGCTCCCACGACCGTCAGTGTCACGGCTCTTACATTTTACGAGGTCAAGGCCTGGATTTCCGAATCTCAGTATCCGGCGCTCCTCTGACCTGCTCTAATTTCCTATCTGCTCTCATCCCTATTCGACTTTTTCCACTTTTTCTACATTTTTTAACATCCTTCAATTTTTCAATCCCTTTATCCTTCTGCAACAGAACGTGCACGAATGGAAATCCCTCCTGGGACTGCGCGACAGAACTTCAACTTTATCGTCGATCTTGCGCAACAAATTTATTTCTCAATTTTTTATACCGACATCGATTTACAGACTGGCTTATCTATCATTGCAAACTCGAGGGCAAATTTGAGTAGACTTTTTTTTAATAAATAAAAAAAAATTGAAAATTTATCGATTTAAAAAAACGTGCAGGATGTAAAAAATTAGAGCTCGTTTGGAGTGAAAAATGAGATTCAGAAATTGTAGTTTTTTGGCAAAATAATCCAGTCATTATAAATATTGGTTAGTTATAATTTATCTGAATTCATTTTCGGAAATTTTGTTAATGTAGAAAATGCATTATATTGTAATTATTATAAGGAGCTGGAGGAATTATTCAGTATCTTATTATTTTTCTTTAGTGGTTTTTCTTTTCATTTTAGGTTACCAACGACCTTGCGGAAATCAACATTTTCCTTCTCGATGGAGCTCTGATTGACGAGGATTACTTTTATACCCTCGAGCCTCAGACTACCCTAGTTCTTCAGAAACCTGGCGAGCGAATGCTTACTGGTAAGCATACAATATTTCCTCATAAAAATTACTCTCCATTTCTGTCTCATTCCCTCTAAAACTATTAGCGTCTAATTTTTATCATTGATGAATATATTTACGATTAAAAAAAGCTTTATTTTTCTCCCATATTTTTATAAACAACAAAAATAAAAATTATACAAAAAAAACTTCGCTCTTCTATTTTCTATTCATCATGGACCTGTTTTTGTCTGAAGAATTTTTTAAAATGAAAATTAATAATTTTATTAATATTAATATTATTTTACAATTTTTTTATCTTGATTGGAAAAAAAATCATTTGGAACTTTTTTACGTATAAATGAATTTTGTTCAATTAAAAAAATGTTGGCGTCACTTCGTTAGCTCTGAAATAATAGTACGAGCGTCGAGTGCGAGTGAAGATTCCTTGGATTTATCGAAAATCTATGAAACGGCATGCATTTTACAAAAAAAATACAATATCTGTATACAAATCTTACACTCGATAGGGTCGAGGTCTCGAAATATGCCTGATTGGATCTCATCTCGCTTAATCTCACTTAAGGATATTCCGGAACGATGATTAAACACTTCAACACCTATCTTTCACTCCGCACTTCGAGCAATAAATCGAAGGGACGTATAGGAAGTACGAACGAAGGGAAAAAGTTTCATCGGGGATACCGGAACGCGATCGTTCGCTCGATCGAGCTCACACGTTGCTAATATTTCCCAGTCGATCAAACAAGAATTCCCTTTTTATTTACCCTATCGCGATGCAAGTCGGTGAATTTAATTACTTTTTCAGAAATTTCTATGAATTTTTTTTTCCCGGGAAATAAATTTTTTATGGTGCGATTTGTAACTATTATTTAATTGTAAAAAATTATTTGAACTGAATATTTAAAAATTTAGCTACGATCGAGAGACTGAACATAAAAGACTGGAAATAAAATTTAATTGAATGGAATTTTCAGATTATTTTTCAGATATAAAATGGATCTTTTAAGCTTTTGAGATTAGCAGCAACGTTCGTGCTGTTTTATAATTTACATACGGTTTATCCTTTAGCTTTACTTTTTGTCAAATCTGATTATTTGATGAACAAATCCTCACTTGTCGATTCATCGTGTGTCGCAGATGCTGATCTACTGTACGAAACCCTTAGGCGGGTAAACATTGATTTTCTCACGGTCGGCGACAAGGCTGCCAAGTTCCTCACCGAGAATCTGAAGAGAAAGGTCGCCGTTTTGCACAGCGTACTGAATCGAGATGATTCGAAGACTCCGCTCAGCAGCAGGAACGAGCATCCTGAATGGTTTCGAGGTCTGGAAACCAATGCCACGACCAAGGTCTGTTCGACCCTTCTCTTTTCTTGTAAATTAAATCCCATCAATGCACAATCACAACAAATTCAACACGAAACACCACAGCAACAAAAAGAATTTCATATTTAAAGAAAAAAAAACCTTTAAATAATTCATCACTTATCCTCTCAATTTTTTCTTAAAAAAAACTCACTATAAAATAAAAAATAATACAGAAAGTTCACAAAATGCTTGTTCGTAAATTTAAAGTTTATTTAATTCACCGATCTATTTCTCATTTCTTATATTTTCGAATGCAGGAAGCTTACATGCACCGCAGATGTCAGGACAGAATACGTGGTTACTTGTACAAAACGATCGAGCAGATTAAATCGTCGGAAACGTGGGCGAGCAATCGCCAAGCGCGTATTCATCTCTATCACATGATAGAGTATTTCAAAATGCAATTAAGGGAGGATCACTATTTCGGTTACTACTTCGATCGCAGTCGCGTTCTCGGGAGTCCTAGTCAAAATCTCGACAGAGTTGACGGTAGAGAGGATCAATGTTACGATCATTGTCCTTGCATGCTGAACCCGTGCGATTACTATCATAGCGAAATGGAGGCTACGGGCGATGAGAATCCGGAGAAACGAATCGAGGACGACGAGATCGACGCCAAGAGAATCGCTCGTTTAACTCCCAACGAGTCGCCCAGCAAGAGGCCTGCTCCTGATAGAATGGAAATGGAAGATTGCCCCTTCAAGGTGACCACGAGGAACAAGGAAGACCAGATCGCGCTCTGCGATTCCCGCGGCGAATTCCAGTGCGAGGGCACTTGGAACCTCGATCGCTGTTCCTACGAGGGCAGACACTGCATTAATCCTTACAGGTCTCGAGAAGAGCTCATCATTTTTTCAACGTGGAATCTCGATCACAAGTGAGTGAACAAACTCCAGTTTTTTCTATTATCAATTTTTTCACAATTCATCAATTAAAGATTTTTTTTTGATATTTCTTTTATTTTTTCTTGAAAAATTTACTAAAAATTTTAGTCATTCTGAATCTTTTTATTCAATAAGTTTTAATAAACATTTTTTTATTAAAAATTATTCTACTTATATATTTTTATTTTTTATTGGGGAAGGGGGGGGGGCAAAATGGGGTACCCCAAAAATTTCGTGAAAATTAACAATATTTCAAAATTTGATAAAATAACACGTTTGAACAAAAACTAAAGCGAAAAATCAATTAACATAGCAGATCGAAAAAGACCATTTTCTATGGTAATGAAACAGATTTAAACAAAAATGAAAATAAATTATCAATTAGTTACTTGAAATAAGACGTCAAAGTTAATAATATCTTAACAAATTATGAAAAAAAAAAATTTTTCGTACTTTTTGAAGAGGTACCCCATTTTGACCGCTAAAAAAATTTTTTTTTCTCATGAAAATTTTATTTCTTTCCTTCAATTGTGATTAAAAAACAAAAGATTCAGCATATTTAGACCCTTGGAATCGGAAATTTTTCTTAAGTACTCCATTTTGCCCCCGCCCCCCTGCCCTATTTTATCTTATTAAAAAAATATCATCTTTTTAAATAATATGGAATGAATTTATTTATGAATTAATTGATTAAAAAAAATCAATGATTGCACTTTTTAGAATCGAGAGATCGAGGACTCTCGTGCCACAACTTCTGAAGACTTCCGAACAGGACAGCGTTAACGGAGAGGACGTCGTATATCTCTACGACAACTTGTTCACAACTAAGAACTTGCGTCTCGTGCACATTATTTGCCATGACAAAGGATCGCACAAGTAGACACGGGAATTGTCAAATTAATATTCCAAGGAGACGAGAAAGAATTGTTAATTACAAATACGAAAGACTAAAACAAGTTTATCCTGTAAACGTAAAACTATTCCTCCTATACGAAAAAATTTAGAATTTATTAGAATTGGAGTATCAGTACTTAGAAAAATATACATAAACATACGTAAACGTTGTTGATATTATATACAGTACGTACAGTACATATATTACAAAAAAGTACATCCATTGTTTGCGACACTCTGTCACATCTTAAAAAAATTGCCAATGACAGTTCCTGTCTCTTATTGAAACTTTTTTGTTTCAAAACTCAATGCATATTGAGTATCCGATTCAAATTTTATTATACATGCCAAATAATTGTAAATGTTTCCGAACAGAATCGGACGATGATCCTTATTTCGAATTAATCTTCCTCGTAATTCTTTTCCAAGAATGAACGGTCAGACCGTCACAGTGGAGGATTTTTCGCTCAATGGATGAATGAAAAATTGTTAGCGTATAAAAAAATTATGAAGAAATTAAAAATTCTGATCAAAAAAATCAAAATCAAAATAAGAGAAAGTAGTCGAGCAATGGAATAATATAAGTAAAAAAAGAATCAAATGTTTAGACATGTCGAAAATTAGATGAAATTTGAAAAGAATGCAAATGGAGGTAAAAATGAAACGAGGATTACGAAGTTCTGATATAATGAATTTAAAGAGGATTTTGTTTTAGATTTAGCTGGAATAATCAGGGAGAAAACGGTGCTTTTCCTTTCTCGTATTTTTAAATCACGGATACGAGAAAAAACTCACTTATAGCTTTAAAAAAAAGTATTTAATGGCATACTATCATCCCGTACAAAACTAAAAAGTATTGTGATCTAATGATATTGAAAGACGAATTGTTCTTATTTATCGCAAAACCTTAATGTGATTATGATTCTACGGAATGAGAAAGGAAACAAAAATGAAATTATTGAATTGTAAGCGGTTGAGAAATATTTTTGTGACGGCAATTTTTGGGAGAAATCAGTGGATTGATGTATTTTCATGCGCACCAAAGTAGAAAATATGCAGATTGCTCAATTTGCATAATCATTGTATTTTCGTAAAATTAATATTTCAATGATTTATTTCTTGATTGCTATTTTTAAATGTATTCTCGAGAGCAAAAGTATGGAACAAGTTTATTTAGTTGTAAGCACATGATATTATATTTTTCATTTTATTTTTCAAAGATTTTCATCGCTTGTTTCGGAATATTATTAATTTAATATTCAAATTCTTCGAATTTGCATATAGACTGCTTTTTGAATCAATTTGAAAATGTTATAAGAGTCCTGAGATTATTACTGTAGTACCGATGGCAGGTACGATGCAAACTCCATTACCTACATACCTACAGACGCTACGAAAGTTTTCGATTTTAATTGCAGTTGTTTAGCCGTTAAAAAAACGGAATTTATTTTCACTCAACTATCCGACACGGTTTTAAATGAAATAAACATCTCATTTTAAAAGGAAAACTTATAATTATGGAAAAATAATTCATTTCGAATTAAGGCCAATTTGGACATTGAAATTACTTGATACATAATTTTTTTTAATTAATAAAATTCACTTTGGCACAACAAGAGGGGACAGTAAAATGTTGAATAAATATATTCCAAGGAAATATTTTTCAAACTTCAAGCAAAAGAGACTTCAGACTTGTGAGTCATCAGCTGATGATAATTTAGGAACTGAGAAATTGTGACAAAACTGGTTAGGTCACTGTTTTTTTTAGATAACAAAATGAAAATAAAAACATCTCGCCAATTGTGATGAGCTGCGAATTAAGTTCGTCCGGAGTCTGTACTGTTTAAATAAAAATATCGTATGTACTCCATATTAAAAGGACTTAGCTAAATAAGCTACCAAGGAATACCTTTGAACAGAGGTAGTAGGAAAATTATTTGCATTTTTCAGTACGATATGTTCACTCTGTTTTACGTATTTAAAACAAATCTTACTATATTTTACAATTAATGGTTGTTGAATATCAAAAATGTATTTTTATGTTTCCGCGACTGACATTCTGACACTGTATAAAAATGATGAGCATGCAATTTGAATAAAAAAAAACATATTCAAACGTGGGTCGAGTTTAGATTTGATTCATCTGCCCTTGAATTGCAAAAAATATTTTGTATGGAAAATTTTGTCTCTCTTATATCCTGAATGAGAAGAAGATGAACAAATTATCCCCGAAAATGAAGAAATTCTCAAAACGTTTCACTGTACAGCAGGAGTGAAAAATAAAAGAAATTAAAGCGTAAATATTAGGAAAGAAATTGGAATTGAATAAAAATTGGGGATGATCGTTTTCAATAAATGAACTAATATAATTTTTCCTAAAAATATGTTAAATAATGAATTTCTGTTCTAATCCACGGGGTCTGGAGTTAAATAGAAAAAAAAAAATTTCTCTCCTAATTGCTCGAAAATGACATAAAAATTTTGAAAAAAATGTTGCTCGCGTATCTTTGGCTTAAAAACATTCGTGCAAAATTATATGAAATTATTATGATCGTTGTCACTTTTATACCGAAACACCTTAAGTCGCAAGATTAAGCGACGAGGGCGTCAATGAAGAGTACATTCGTCCTGTCGTAATTGGCTCGATTCAAATTCTCGTGGGCTTTGTTCGTCACTTTTATTCTCTTTTACCTTCTCTTTCTCTCTCACTTTCAACCTCACTTTGCCGAATGCGATATATTCTCCGGGCGTGAATGTACGATCGGATGCGTCATTGTCGCTTAATAGACCAGTTAGCGTTAACCCGTGAGACCAATTACTAATCAGCGCCGTTTCATTCGATCCTCTCTCTCGCTTTCTCTCTTTTGCCTTTCTCTCGTTCGTTCTCCACACATCGGCGTCACCGCACGCAAGGACACCAGAGTCTCTGACCTGTTCGTTATTTCCGTACAATCGTGCTGTTATTATCTTTTTGTCTCATTTTTTAATAAACTTTTTAAACGATTGTTGAGCACATTAGCGGAAAAGTGGAATCACGTAGAATCCATTTATCCTACAAATTATCGTTTTAGTCTCAAAACACTGTCAATAAATAAATAAATAAATAAAATAAAATGAGGTATTAATTAAATAAATTACTTGTGTCAAAACTATGAGAAAAAATCAGAAATTTATATATTTTCGTCAATGTTAAATAATGTAAGAAAAATTAAAAAAACAGAATATTTCATTCGGTACAATTTATTTCCAAACTTTTTTATTCTCTTAAAAGTAGATAGGGACAGAGGGAATCTCGTTAATCCATTCATGCGCGTCACTATGACGAGGCATTTGGTTACCTTAGTCTCTGACCTGTTCGTTATTTCCGTACAATCGTACTGTTATTATCTTTTTGTCTCATTTTTTAATAAACTTTTCAAACGATTGTTGAGCACATTAGCGGAAAAGTGGAATCACGTAGAATCCATTTATCCGAAAAATTATATCATTTTGGTCTCAAAACATTGTCAATAAATAAATTAAATAAATAAAATAAAATGAGATATTAATTAGGGGAGGGGAGGGCAAAATGGGGTACGGGGGGCAAAATGGGGTACCCCAAAAATTTGGTGAAAATTTACAATATTTCAAATTTTGATAAAATT
>JAPYYX010002211.1:0-17640 GCA_030522605.1 Cremastinae sp. B BG-2022a | reverse complement strand
CTATAACTTTACAAATATTTTTTTTTCATCATCATGAACGATATTTTCATGGTAGCAAAAGAAAAAAAAATTAGTTTTTTTTTTTGGCCCACCCTAATACACTGCTATTGATATACGTGAGCTTGTATATACGGTAATAAACAGAATTAAAATAAAGAGAAAAATGTATGCTGGATCGTGTCGAGTTACCGGTCGTCTCTGAGCTGAAGGTTCGCGACGGTTCAGCTCTTACATAAGGTACCGGAGAACCGAATACACCGAGGAGATACATGGATAATGTCACACATTGTTCTGCAAATCAACATAAAAGGAAGAAGCGTGCAGAATCATTTTAAAATGTGACGTTTAAGTCTTATGAGTGCAACCCTAGAGAGACAAATGCAATATGGATTCACATTTTTCTTCATAAATCTAAATTTTTTGGAAAAAATAATAGTTACGTGTTATTCTCTGTTGAAAAGAGAGCAATGCCTAATTATTTTTTTTGCCGAATATTGATTTTTAACGGAGAAAAACGTGCAGCGGGATTTTTACCGATCGAATCACTTCATCACGTTAAGGTGATGTTTTGATCCCTACGTCTGCGAGAGGGACAGATGCAAAATGGATTTTTGCTATTTTCTTATTAGAGATTTTTGAAGTTTTAGAAAAAACAAGAGGATCGCGTTATTCTTTGATGACAAGAGAACATCGTGGTTCTTTTTTTCTTCGATAAACGTTTATAATGTTTATTTTCAGACAAAATTGCAAAGTTCGATTTCGCACGATATAGGACAATTAAACATCACCTTAAAGGGTTTCGGTACGGAAGCGGAAAATCAAAGAAACTAAAACGTGAAACATGTAGGAAATCGGAAAATGACTAGATCCCAACTATTTTAAAATTTAAACATTTCATCTAAAAAAGTGAACAATCATTTTAAGAAAAATAAAATTTTTAATATACCACGTTTTTGGAATGGACCAAAAAGTTTAAAACAATTTTTTAAAGGAAAATAAATTTTTGAATGTACTTAATATATTACGAACTAACAATATAAAATAATTTCATCCAACCCCTTTCAAATGTAAAATTTCATAAATCCCATAAATTTCAATTCCCATACAGATTGTCCTGAATATTTGTGATTGTGAATTTTTACTAGATAATTAAAATGTAAAATTCAAAACAAAACAAAAACGTGAGATGTACACGTACAAATTTTTGTTCGAATGTGTTTTCAAATCACCAAATATACAATGCTCTTAGTAAATAGAACGGTATTTGATATTAAATTTTATCAAATTTTGAAACATTGAAGATTTTCACCAAATTTTTGGGGTACCTCATTTTGCCTTATTTTTTAACCCTATTTTTACCTTTTTTACCCTACTCATATATATTTATCTCGCGTTTAAAGAGACGCACTCGCACGATTTTGTCGGTTCCTGTACCGTTTAACCGAGCCCTTGCGTTCCTCTCCATGTGCGCTAAGTTTGAGAATAGTTCAAGGCCGAAAAATAATTGTACACGCGCCGCAGTCACGAAGAGATCGAACCCGAGACACCAAAGAAACGCGGTGACGAAAGGAAAAAACTGAAGCTGTGCTCCGATTCGAGGAATAAAATGTGTAGGATAAAATGAAATGAAATCGACACAAAAAATATGTATTGGAATTTGCGCTGAGAAAAAATTCCCTTTTCTTGAATGACTCATTATTGGTTGTGACGCGACAAAATCGTGCGACTTTAATCTTGGAATCCCCGATATTAATGCGTGGACGAGACTGACTCGAGATAAGCCAATGTCGACCAGAGATCTTCATCAACACGTACATTTTAATATTTTGATAATAAAATAGTGGAATGCAAAAGCCTTTTTTTTTTAATTTTCGTTTTCGTAAATAAAACTTATGTTCATTTTTTGTAAAACTTTTTTACCCGTTGTTAAGCATCAATATTATGTACAAGCGTCAATATTATTTATTTAAAATTATATATGACGTATCGTGTTTATATAAGGCATTCCACGCCAAATGTCCCAACAAAAAAATTGGAAATGCCAAAAAAATTTTTTACATAGAACTTATCTCTTTCCTATTACTGAATTTATCTTCAAATTTGTTTTATGGGAATTAGTAATATCGGGAATTTTTTTGAATCGGAGAACCAAAACAAATGTGAAAATTGTGAGTCAAGTTTAAAATGTAAAAAAATCGATTTAATTAGTTATACAACTTTTTCCATAAAACTGTTAAAAAATTAATTAAAATACAATTTAAGAAAAAGTTTGAAATCGAAGGATATTTCGGAAAGTTACAAGCATTAAAAAAAATTAAATACCATTTTTTAAAGTTTCCATCTTATGATTATCTCGTGATTGCCTGGACAAAAAATGAGCAAAAAATCATTAATAACATTTTCAAAGAGGATAAAAAAATATTCAAATGTCAACAAAATCGGAGATACAAGTTTCGACAACATGGAAATTTGACATAGAATGCCCCATATGTATATATTTGATATATTTGAGCATTGGGAAAGAGCCGATGTAAATTCGAGGTCAATCGTGGGACAAGAGGGGATTAAAGCGACTTAAAAAATTGTTTATATCTCTCTCATTCATACGTGACCTCGCGATATATTCCACTAGTTCCGCAGGTCGCCACCATATTTTACTCTCTGATATTTCGATTTCGTCATTTTTACTCATTTTCAAAACTCTCGAACCCGGAAGTAATGTCAATCGTGTTTTATACTTATCGGATCATTCATACACGCGCATATAACGAGCTGCCGTTTTCTTTGCAATTTTCGATAAGCCAGCGTGAGCAATCTCTTTTCGCAAGATAATTCTTTTGGTATAATGAACGCAAAAATATTTATACTATTTTGCAATTGGAGCTTTCGATGCAAAAAATGATACATACAATTGTCTTTAAAATCGTGAATGTAAATATGAGAACTGTCACTATTTCTAACAATAGAGTCTATATTTATAAACAGCGAGTGAAAATACAATTTGATTGTGAGAATAAAAAAAAAATTTCTCTGTATAGAAAAAAATTGATATTTGGAGTATTTATTTCGATCATTGGAAAAATTTCCGTGACTTAAGATTTGAAAAAAAAACTTGTTTCAAAAAGTAAAAAAAGACGCTAAATAATGAAATAATTATCTCAAAAATGATACGAAAATATTTTGTGACCAAGTAGAAAATTTATTAAAAAAATTTTTGCAACCACAATTTAAATTTGGACGTAGGGGAAATTCATACAAAAACAATTCCTATGATTTGAAATGACTTTAATGACAGATTGAAACTCGCGCCAAATTTGGGAAAATTCAAAAATCAAATGAATCATCTTGAAAATATTAAACGAGGAAAGTTCGCGAGAAACTTGTTCCTCGCGAGGAGAAAGGAGAATATTCTAATTGTAGAATCTTCGAAAGTTCACGTGAAAACATTTCGAGTCTGTGCATATTATTGATATTTCAAATGAAATAAAAATATACCAGTTTCCTGATGCATTGGACATTTGCAAAGCAAGGCGAAGGACCTGATGAGATGAAACCTTTGGATTTAAAGACTATGATAAATAGTTTATGAAATTGCATCGAGTGCACCTGAATCGTAAATGATCAAGAAAACAAATTAAATGACAGCCGGTCGAGTTTTTATGTCCACTGATCGAATTGTGTACTACGTTGTTTTGATTATAGAGATGTGATTAACCTTTTTGCAAAGTATCTCAGTCGAGTTTGGATGAAAAATGTCGATTCAAACTTAATTGATAATTTTTTTGCAAAATCGTTTCAAAGTTTAAATTCAACTCTGATAAACGCAATGACAGCTGCCCGCTGATCATTTTTAAATCTTATTTGCAAAAGAACAAATTCACGCATTGTTCGACGGTTGGATTTGTCATTATCAAAATGTCAAATTGTCAAATTGTAAATTTGTCAAATTCTAAAATTGTTAAGTTCTAAATTTGTTAAAATCTAAATTTTTTAAATTTAAAATTGCCAAATTCTAAACCCAAACATAATTGATAAACTTTCTATAAAATCGTTTTAAACTTTAAAATTAACTTTAATAAATGCATTTGCAGCTGCTCGCTGACAATTTCTAAATCCTATATCTATTAAAGAGCAAACTCACGCATTGTTCCACGGTTGGACTCTTCATTATCCAAACGTCTTGAAAAATAACACGTGCGCACCGAAGAGAAAATTACACTCCGAAATATTTTTATCGATAACTGATCGATAAAATACGTTTTATTTGGCACGTTCACTCGTCCCGTCGAAATTCGAACTTGTATCGATCCGAGCCGAGACACAATCGGGACTGCTTGAGAATTTTCATTCTCGACGACGAAGAGCGCCGCGTGCTCCGAAACAGAGCCACGCAAATACAAAGAGAACGTGTTAAATTCTAAACTGTTCGCTAAACTGGCCAATCCGGTTAACGAGGAACGAACTAAACGTTAAGAATTTGGCCAATCGTTGACACATGTCCATCTCTCTCTCGTGCTCTTTTCGCTTCGATCTCTTCCCTCTCTCTATACGCATTCTCTCTTTCGCACTGTCGGGAAATTCGCAGTTCAATTGCACAGCTATATTCAACGATCATCGATCGATATTGAGTTTAAAATTTATAAACACGCTCATCTGTGTTTAATTTTTGTATACGTTCTCGATTCGTCATCAGTTCGATTATCATTTTCATACGAATTCCGCTGTGAACCTCAATTTTCTTGATAAATTGTAACAATTCTATTGATAGATTGTAACAATTAATTAAGGATGAACTGGAGGTACAATCCCTGAAAAAAGTGACTTTTATAATGAATTGTTAAAATTGAATCTTTATTTTTCTGTTAGAAAGTTCAAATTTTTTATTCTGATATTTAGAATGATACTCAGAAGGTTTCCCATGTTTCATCAACGATTTTCATATTATTTAGTGTTTGAATAATTGAAGAACTAAACTCTTAGACGAAATTGTTCAAACTCGGTTATAACATTTTTCATGTAGTGATAGTAGAAAAAAATTATCAACAAAACCTCATCGTTTTAATCAATCAATTTGATTTTTGCGTACTGTTAGAGAGGAAAATTCTTTTTGTTGTCATAAGTGGATAATTTCCTAAAAACCGTTTAGTACAAGTTAATGAAATTTGGCAGAAAGATTTCTCAATGTATAAACATCTTAAGAAAAAATTTACAAAAGTAACTTCAATATTAATAATTTATTATAATTTCGTTAACGATAAATCTGCATAAGAATACGTACAATATTAAATTTGTTATAACTTTTAAACAATTCAGTGAATGAAGTTGAAATTTGCAGAGAGAAGCATTAGAGGTCTATTATCAGTGACTTATCAAATTTTCAGATTTTATCACCTTTTTGAGTTATCTCCAGTGCATCCTTAAATATAGAAAAATTATTTTTTCATTCCATAATTGATTGTTTAATTATAACATGTTATTATCAGATAATTCATTTTTTATTATTTATTTCCGTTTACGCGCATTGTGGGGAAACGAATGTTGTCAGAAATGGTGAGAAAAAGAGGGAAAGGAAGTAACGGTATTAAGAAGAATGAGGGAACCTTGTCTTGCGAATACACGTATAGACATATGACCGGCGCTTTCCCTTTTATTCTGCAGGAACGAGCGCAAGCGCGCCTTGCTAGGTCAATACCAAGCATCGAGGACATCACGCTTCGACCGATTACGTGCCTCTCATTCCGGATAAAACGATGCTGATCAGAAAATGAAAAATCATCGGCACAAATTGTCACCGGGGTTTCCTTCTCTTTCAACTTCCGCCACGCGAGTGCGACAATTTTTTGTATCAAGCATGATTTTTTTACAATCATAACAAAGTGTTTTTTTTAGATTTCCAGTTCAATTTATCAAATGATTTAGATTGTATGCATTTAAGATATGTTGAAAAAAATAAAAAATTTTTATATGCAGTTCAACATTCTTTTTAGGAGATAATTCGTTGCGTATTGTAGATATGTATTATCGAGGATAATAATTAAATTTGTAAATATTTTCATCGAAAAAAATTATTTTTTAATGATTCGAGCAACAGTTTTTTAATAATCTTAGACGGCAATACTGGGGTCCTTCAGACCCCAAACGTTTTCAGGTGCTTTGCATTTTCTCAGTTTTGTGAGAGGACATAAATATTTTTCGCATGAAAACTAATAATCCATAGAAAATACGAAAATATAAATTTTTTTGAGTGTTTTCCACACAATTTGAAAAAAAGTGTCTCGAATTGAAAAATTGACCAAATACAAATGGAAAGTCTTGGGGTCTGTGGGGCCCCAGTGTGACCTTTTTCTTTCAGAGAAACGTGACCTCCTATAGGATTAATATCATTTTAAATAATATTTGTCAATATTGATAAATCCATAATACGATCTAAATTCAAATTTTATAATTATTCATCAAATATCGATAAAAATGAAATTCAGTGATAATTGCCTTGATCGATACGGGGGGCGCGCACATGTCAATTTTGTTTCGTCTTCGACAGCAAGGTCTCCGAACGACGATCTGCAGAGGCTGTAACGAATGAAATTCTCAAAATCCACTCCAAATGTCAAAAAAAAAAAAAAATTTATTAAATTTTTCCAAACTTTGTTATACATATAAAATCTGATCGGAAAATAAATAATTTGATCGTTCGAATAAGGAAAGTTTTCTCCGATCGAGCGTGTTCTCGCATCGGTTTCCTGACATCTAACCTCGACCGTCGTAGCGTGAAAATTAATTCGATTGAATTATAAGCGGGAGCATAAATTTTTTTTTTTACGTAGACACGACGCAAAGAAATGCTTTTCGCTCTCGGAGGAAGCGACCTTGACAAACAGGAAGGAGGATAAGAGGAAAGCAGTTACCAGATTCTCGCCGGGAAAATGGCCATGATCCATCGGTGATAGCGGCTCCGCCGACCCTGATCTTGAATTTATAGTGCAACGAACTTTCCACCGATTAACAACCTCTCTTAGCACGCCTCCATCCCGGTTCCTCGCTCTGTTTTATCGTCACGAGGCCATAATAATATTGGCATTAACCGCTACACACTCGACTTGTCGATTATCGATTCTCCTCCCTCGTCATTCATCATAAAAAACAAAAAGGAATTGGAGGCAACGTCGTGTGTCTTATGAATGAATGATCACGCTTTCTTCTTATGCTCGCGTGTATACGTGACAATTTTCAAATCGTGGGAGTGGTACATAATTTTTTAATACAAATTCCGAATATTTTATTTATTCCTCGGAATTCCTGTGCGTGTATGGAGTTCGATATATCTATGCCAATTTTTTGAATTCCTCATCTCTGTTCTATTTTCCTCGATGAATTCATTTAATTTTTTTTTTTCATTGAAGAAAATTCTACTTTTGTTGGAATAGACTGAGATTCGTGACCTTTGCAACTAGGAATAAGTCAAAGGTTGACAACTTGCTCAAATATTTGGTCGAGCAAATTGTTATCGAGGGCTCAAATAGAGATTTTTGATAGTGTTTAGTGCATACGAACTTTACAGGAATATTCCAAAACACATTGGAGAATTTTATTTCATTTCCTTCTATTATGAATTTTTTTGTATAATTTTCTTTTGCAATTATTTATTATGGTATAAAAAAATGCTAAAAAATTTTTACGATGTCCCAGAAAATTGTGACTTAAATTCACAATGAGACGTTGGTTCGAATATTGATGAGATTTATTTAATAAATAATGATAAAAAATTCGCGAATATTGAACGTCCTAGTGACCCATTGTGATTGCTCTGAAATTACCAATTATGTCAATTTTTTTGCACATATTTATAAAATTAACTTTCTTAATAAAAATGCTACAATAAGTTGAAATTTTTCTATCAGAAAAGTTATTTTGAAGTGTATTACTATGTAAGTGTCTGGAGAGACAAAATGTCATTGACACTAACAATACGAACTAATTGACACTAACAATACAAACTAATCAGATATTCATTTCTTTATCATTTTAAACATTTGTGAAGGAACGATATCCGCTGTATAAAATCTTTCGAACGTTTCCTTTGATTTTCCATTGAACAGTAAGAAATAAAAAATTTCAAATCATATCAATAGATGCACATATGCGTGATTACTGCATAATCAGAAAAACAAATATAGGAAACAGGTAAATGTGCAAATCTATATCAAACGTTTTACAACCTGTGGCGTCACGGTTACCGATGTCTCGAGATAGTGATCCTCCTCGTCGGTATTGCCAGAATTGGATTTCTCCTTTTTATAACACTTGCAGATTTTTCCAAAAATCGAAATATTTTTCGTTTTCATAATTATCGTCTTCTCCCGAACTTAACTTGTTGCTTCAGTTTTTTATACTTTTTATTTTTTGAAGTTTTTATTTATTCTCAACGACTCGAGCGAAACTCACTCCGATTAATCAACACAATTTTTCTAACTCACGCAGGAAATAAAATTAAATGAATTAATTTCTTTGTCGTTTTTGTTTTTATAAATTAAAAAAAAATTCACTCCAATAAACTTGTACAATTTTTCAATATACTGAATGAATTTCAAGTTGTCGAATTGTTGTTCCTCGACCAGAAATGCAAGAGGACGCGAAACGGTAAGGACGATGGCTTTTGGAGGAATTCAGCATCCGAGCCAGCATGCATCTTCTTTATAGGGAGTGTCGATGCGACGATATACGATCCTGGTCGTGCGTCTGGTCATAGCTGATGCATCGTACAGTTCAGGGGCAACGTCGAGTGCGCCTGAGCATTCCACACGTACCAGGTCGAATGCATCGTTCGAGGTCAACCGCTCTCTGCTACCGAATTTCACATCAATTTGCACTGCTTGTTGAGTATACAATAATGAACCTTGCGCGTTCGCATCTCGATATCGCAACACGCGTTGAAACTTGAACCGATTCTCGCTTCCAGCGTCCTTATTATTGTCTCGATGAGGCAAAGTGAAGAAAGTTACCATTATTCAAATGAAATGCGATTGAATAATGTCTCGAATTTATCCACAGGTACTTCCAGGTTCTCATTTCAGGTAATTTGAAAATGATTCACTGAATGATTAAAGGCTGTAAATTTTTATAAATGTTAAAAAAATTGTCTTCCTTATCGGTTGAATGTGTGTACCTGCCCTAAATATGAACGAAAAATCTTAAGATTGGTAATCACAATCTTTTCGTGTGATTTTATATGTCCATGGTTGAAATTTTTCAAACCAAAAAATTATTATGTTTTAGAATTATAATAATTGTTATTATTGTTAAAAGTTGTTAAAAAATTTTTAATAGTTAAAACAGTGAGAATAGTATATGAGTGTTAGTTGATATTGTTTTATCGTGCATGTAGACATTTGAAAGATTGATGTTAGAAGAAATAAATTTTTTATAAAATTCAAAAAATACAATGCATTTCCAGATATTAACACAAGAATTTACCCAAGTGCGGATCAACGTAGTAAAACAACAAAAACAATAACAAGACAAATAATCTATTTTTACTGCCATCGTGTCACTGTGTGTTAATTTATAGACAATAAAATTTATGGACAATAAAACGATGATTGTCGGCTTAGAGTTAAAGAGCGCAATTTTGCAAAATATAAGGATGGATGTACATTTTATTGGATGGAGTTAAGAAGTGTTGCTGATAAGGGATAGACTGTACAGAGTGAGTATAGTATTTCTGAAAATCGAAAAAATAGTCATTACGAATATTCCACGATCAACCTCGGATCAAAAATTGTTGAGCGAGTTCGAGATAAAAAAATTTCAAAAAAATCAAGAAATACATTCACATTTTTTTCAGTGCATAGAAAACGGAAATTTTCACAGAAAAGATATATTTTGGCCCATTATTGTAGAAGCCATGAACAAAGAGCAGAAAAATACGATTAATTAAATATATCATATCTTTTGAATGATCGATAAAAAAATATTTTAATTTTCCTTAGAAATTTTTTTTAAAGGGAACAAATATCAATGACTCAAGTGAAACAAAAATTAAAACTAATAATTAATAAGTTTTTAAAATTTGCATAAAATAAAATAAAATGTCAATAAATTTCATTAATTCGATTTAATCGAAGAAATAGTTTGGCAATCTAATTGAAATGTTCACAGAGAGTGGAAAAAATCTTTTTGCACGAAATGAAAGTAATTTTACTTTATTTCTCGATGTTCGTGAAACCCAGGTGGTTTATTTCTGTATATAAAAAAGACAATGAGGCCTTATCGCGGCTATTTGAAAAGAAAAGAATAAAAGCAGAGGTGAAACATGCAACATGCGATCTGGTAAAATATTTTTTCATTCGCACATCTCCTCTGTTCTTTCTTCTCAGCAGACGTTCATATCATTATTACCGCTCCACCGAGTTTCATCTTCCTCTCTTCCACCAAGCCCATTTTTCTTAATTTTCTTCTGCACGTGTATCTTCTTCATTACCGAGCCGTTTAAGAGTCATCACGGTTTCGATGAAAGGTAACACCCGAGTGCTGTAAACCGCGTTAAATCCACGGATGAACGTTCTTGAATCCCTCTTCTCCGACCATAAATCGACCCGAGGTGTCGATCGCAACAATAAACCGCGAAACATGATCCATCGGCACCCTCCCGAGCTTTTCGTCGCGTCTTATTCAACAGCTCGTACATCATGCACATCGTAAAAACGCAAGGAGTAAAAAGAGCGCTTTGGAAAATGAAACTTCGCAGTTAATATGATAACGTGTGATATGCAGTCGTAAAGATATTTTCTATTAATTTTTAACAAATGAGTAATCGCGTACTTCGCACTCTGTATGTGCTAGTGACACCTCGAGATGGTCTCTCTTCTACTCTTCGTTCATTTTTTTTTGAATACCAACTTCATCCGTTTATGCTTTAGATATCTTGCGTCATTCGCCTCGCGACATTGTGTAATTTGCTTATCTTGGCTCTCTGCTCTGCAACTTCTACTCTGCTAGATGCATGATAGATCAGTGCAAAGTTCGAATTTGTCTGAAACTTGACATTCCTGATCTTTTTTTCTTATTTTACGATTATATGTATGAGAGGGTCTATCAATGAGTCCGTGACTTTCAAATAAACACAACATTTATATTGAAAATTGCAATTCATTTTTCAACATAGTCTCCTTACAGCTCTATACATTTAGTATAAGGGTAATAGAGTTTCTTTACGCCCTCCAAAATAGTACACTGCGCACCGCGGAGACGAGGAATGGCGAATTTAACGCCGCGCTAGGAGTTATATGAGCCCTCGTCTTCAAGGTACACACGATGATTTATATACCAAGACCGCATTTTCCCTCTGATGATGTGAAAAAGTGAAGAAACGCGGTCTTGGCATATGAAATTATCGTGTGTACCTTTTGGAGACGAGGGCTCATATAACTCCTTGCGCGATGTTAAATTTGCCATTCCTTGTCTCCGCGGTGCACAATGTACTATTATACACCGCAACCACGTTTTCTTCGCTTTTTCGAGTGTCTTTTGGGGACGAGATTCTCCCCAAACGACGAGCACTATGAAGAGACATACATTTTCCTTTTCTATCGCAAAAAGAAAAATATTTCAGTAGTTTTTCGGTCTGTTTAGACCTATTTTAATTGCCTTTTGGTTCTTGCGTTAAGCACAAGACCTCTGCATTTTTGCGACTCTGGATGCCTTTTTCCAACTCCTCCGCATCCATATGAATTTTTTATCGCATAATCTTGTACAGCTTCGAAAAAGAAAGCGAATGGCACAAAGATCAGGTCGATGTTTTCATTATTTTAAAAGTTACGGGAGTTTGAAAATTGCAAAGATCAAGACTGCAGGTGCAATAGCTTAGGAAATATAAGCCTTTTTGATATCGCGACGGATGCTTTTTCCCGACTCCTTCACGTCCAAATGGACTTTACCACATATTCTTGCAGATTTTCGCAAAAGGAAGCGAATGGCGTAAGGATCGAAGTCGAAATCTCCATTATTTTCAAAGTTACGAAAGTTTGAAGAAAAAATCAAGGCTCTAACTGCATTAGTTTAGGAGATATATATACGCATTTTTAGATTTTGCGACCCTGGATGCTTTCTCCTGACTCCTTCGGGACCAAATGGATTTCTTCACCACATATTCTTATATTAGATTTTCGAAAAAGAAAGCGAATGAAGCAAGTATGAAGTCGATGTCTCAATTTCTTCAAAAGTTACAGAAATTTGAAAACTGCAAAGATCAAGCCTCTAACTGCAATAGTTCAGGAGATGTAGGCCTTTTTAGTTTTCGATTTCGTTACCCTATATTCTTGAAGATTTTCGAAAAAGGAAGCGAATGGCACGCGGCATCAAGTTGAAATCTTCATTATTTCGGAAATTACAGACGTTTGAAAACTGCAAAAATCAAGGCTCTAGCTGCGACAGCTTAGACGATGTAGGCCTTTTTAGATTTCGTGACTAAGTTGTATTTTTCAGAAGTTATGCTTAGTTGGAATCTAACAAAATTGCCTTAGTGCTAATGCGTAAAAATGAAACAGGGATAATGGGCTTTCAGCGCTGCCTGTTGACTATAGCAAAATGTGTCTATCAAGAGACATACAACAGATTACGAATATTTTTCCTTTCCTATAATAAAAAAATCGATCAACACTTCGTACCGCGTAGATTTAGTTTCCATGCCCTCTGGTTCTTGCGTGAAACGCAAGACCTATGAATTTTTACCTCCAAGCCAAGTTTTCATGTTTCGAAACAAAAAGTAATCGGAAGGGGCTAGATCGGGTAAAATGTTTCTGAAAATAGGAATCACAATTTTTGTCCATGTTGGAGACATTTTACGAACCAGGTGATGCAAATGACTTTCACTTTCATTTCTTCTTAACTTCTGACCGCTTAACTCGCATTGACTGACGGGTCAACTCTGAGCGGGAGGTGGCTTTTTCTGGATTTTTCGAGGTTTGATAACTGCGAAATACCCAGAAAAGGCATCAGCGAATGTATCGGCATGGGAAGTAGAGACCTATAGGGTGGTGGTTCCAGAATGTAAAGTGGTACAATGAGAAATGAGAAATGCTGTAAAAACTCGAAGAGGGTATACAGGATAAACTCAATAACTATAAAAGTTTGACGCAAGATTTAAGTCAATATACATTCAATAGAACACAAGGGAGATCTGTATTTCTGCGTGGGATCCGCTGGATACCGTCCGACGTATGACCGTTACGGGTTAATGGTTACGTAACAAATGGACAAGTTAAAAAATAGAACTTTCAAATATACTGATGAATTAATTTATAAATAAAATAAAAAATATGAAAATAAAGATATTAAAATGAAGAATGAAAAACATGGAATGTTTCTCTGCAGATCGTACTACCCGGTCGTTGAACTCAAAGATACTTGCAATACATAGTAGCGTACGATAAAGTGAGAAAAGGTTTAGAATTTTAGTATTGATATACGAAGCGGAGGATCCTTACAAATTATTTATTTAGTAGCAATGATGCTTTGCAGTGGTCAGGCGCACACGTGCCCTTGATCGAACGCCACATTGCTTAATGCAATCATGAGGAATTGGCTGCGAACTATGAACGAAGCGATACGGATCGTCTTCGATGATTGCCAAAATCGATAGCTCTTTTTATTTGTTCCTCTTCGGTTCTAGGAACGATGATTCGGTACGTTGCACGAGCCACGCACGTTTACTTTTTTTCTTCTTCACTTGTCTCGCGCGTTTTTATTTTAGGACAAAATTCTATTTTGGGTATTCTTCGGGCGAAATTCTTCGTCTCGAAATGAGGTGGAAAGTGCGACGACGAGTGCAGCTTGAATGAAATCTCGGTGCATTGCCTTTGGCAAACTTCATTCAAACTTTCTCAAAAATACTCCGATACTCCGTGCGCTCGTGAAATAAATTTCCTAGCCTTGGGTACGTCACGCAACAAAGTATTTCGAGAAAAATAAACTCGCGTGTCTTGATTCTTCCTTCGCGTAAATATTTCATAATTTATGTCACCAAGTCAGCTTTGTGCTCTCTCCATAGAACGTCAGACTGGCAATTCATCCAGAATGAAGTTCACATTTCCATACGTATAAAAATATAAATTTACTTAGAACTAGAAATAAAAAATGTAATGAATAAGAAAATAAAATAACGAGGAAAAAAATTGGACAACATTACTCGATCGAAGACTATGGAAGAGAAGAATATAAAGAGAAGTAAGCTCGATTCAATGTCAACTTGACTTACGGGTTCAGCGATATGTTCCCATTTTTCTCCCAGGTAGTCCCATTTCTCGTCGGCCATGTCTCGTCACTTTTCAACAAACGATTGTCTCACAGTATCGAAAAAAAAAATGGTTTTCCTCTTATTTTATTCCGATTTCACAAATTTTATCGGAAAAAATAAATAATCCGAGGAGTCAACGGCTCAACCGTCCGGACTTACGATCCGTCGACTAAAAGAGCTTTTGCTTACATCATTTTCATGTCCGCCAAACGCTTATTCTATATCTTTCTATCATCTTCGAATATATTGCTTGCATGTGTGAGATGGATATTTTCGGAGCACGAGGCTTTTCGTTTGTCTATAACTCAGCATAGTACACAGCATCGTATATGCATATATTTATAAACGCGCGATTTTTAAAATATTTCTTTTTCGCTTCTTTCTCCCGACCGTATTTTTTCAATTTTTTATCGTTCCCACGACATGCACATGATTTTTCATTTTTAATTGTTAACAAATACTTTTCACTCTCTTAAATTTTTTCAAGTAATAATGATTATAATGCTCGCAACATGTAGAAATAGAAAGTATGTTGTTTTGGTATTTCAAAGGTAATTAATTTTCAGAAATTTTCTTTGAAAACCTTCTCAGAGCAATCACAATACTCTCTTAAACTCGTCCGTATACTTTATCATGGTATTATCATGGAACTATCACTATTTTTCATTCATCCTACCAAGGCATTCGTGACCTCTGGATAGAAGAGCTGTAGAAACTATGTATGTGAAATTTCGGATGTTTACTGCGAGCGTACATCTATTTCACGCTGTAAAGGAGTTGAAAGGTGAGAAAGGAGACCGTGCTTGTAGTGAATTAAATTTTATATAATAATTTTTGTTCTTAGTTCTTAAACGCGGCTAGAAACCCCGAATTGTCGGTGCGGACGGGATAATATTGCAGTTACTAGGTTTTCCGAAGAAAAGGTTAGTAACCATCAACGACGTCACCCCGTGGACAAAGGGCTCGTTACAAATCGAACACGATAGTCAGAATGCGAACGGAGAGAAGCGGGCATTCTTTCGAGAACCGTCAAACGTATACGACATATCCGATACTCATATTCAATTTTTGTAAAATGGAACACATTTGTTGCAAATTATATTCCAAATACAATTTATAAACGTTTTTTATTACTACATTGCCACACAGCACAAAAATCAGAAATAATTCTTACGAAGTCTTAAAGAACTCTCTGCCGCATAAGCCTTCCTCAAGATTTCTTAACGAATTATTTCGGATTTTTGTATATTGTGGGTTACTAATAGTTTTCAAATGCGAATGTTGTAAAACAAAATTTACGTTATCGTCGAAGACGTATCTTAGCTACGTATGTTGCCATGTCGTCTCGTACGCTCCGTAGTGTGCATTGTCCGTGTTAAGGTTTAAAACGTTACTATTTAGAATATTAAAAATCCCCGGTGAAGTGACTATTCCTTGGTGTAAGTCCTCTTCCGTTCTCTATAAAAAGTCAGGATGGCCGAGCGGTCTAAGGCGCTGCGTTCAGGTCGCAGTCCACTTCTGTGGGCGTGGGTTCGAATCCCACTTCTGACAAAATTTTTGTTTTCATTATTTGTGACATTAGCATTATATTAGGACGCCTGAAATTTCTGTTGATTTTCACGTGATAAGTGTGATCAATTACGTATTGTATCTTCTTAACATATAAAATCAAACTGTAATCGCGTGTGTAATTTTTCTCTTAGACAGCTAGACCGATCGCCATGAAATTGGAAATGCATATGTATTTTTTCATGGATAAGGTTTTTATTCTAATGGTTATTTAACGTCCACGCTAGTGCTAATTCTAACAGTGCCACTACCGCTGATCTTCTTAACCTAATGCTCATTCTAACGCTAGATCTTATGCTCGATCTAACACTCGACCTAACGCTCTCGTTCCCAACTTGTTATGAATCTTTATAAAAGTGCTGCACTCTCGATAAATAATATCGCTTTGGATAATATTTTGCTTTTTTAAATAATCGAGTAAATCGTCGCGATTGTCAACCAAACGCAGAAAATTATGGAATTTCATATTTTATCGAAAGATATATGAAAACGAAGTGTACAGTACGAGCAAAGAAACTGAAGTGGACAGAAACACCGCAGGAAGTACGATGTACTAGATTCAAAAATTAATTTTATAAAAATAAAATTTTTAATATACCACGTTTCTAAAGTGTACAAAAAATATAAAATAAATTTTTGAAGCTCCATACAGATTGTCCTGAAAATGTATGATTATAGTTTTTAATAGTTATATTAATAGTTTTTAATAGTTATAAACACTTTTAAAATGTAAAACACAAAACGTATCACATGCATGTGCTTCAAGTTTTGTGTTTTACATTTAAAGTATTTTTATAGCTATTAAAAATGATAACCACAAATTTTTAGGACAATTTGTACGGAGCTTCAAGATTTTATATTTTTTGTACACTTTAGAAACGTAGTATATTAAAAATTTTATTTTTTTAAATTCTTATTTTTGTACTTTTTAGTCTTGTTCCACTAGTGCACTTTCACTATTCCTATTATATATTCAACTTAACTTCACTCGCACGATGTGCCAGCACGACTGCATGATGACGAATGTCGTGCGCATTATCCAAATGACAAGTTAAGGTAGGCAGAAAAAAAATGGTGGGAAATTTAGAATCGTGGACATGTGGTCAAGGGACATCGAGATTTCATGACCCTATAAAGGGTAGAGTCCTTTAACACGTGAATACAAAGAAATACTACTTAGCCACGCCTTTAAAATAAAAATAATTATTTATATAAAAAATATATAGTTGTTAGTCCTGTCGTTAGCGACAGAATATTGCATTGTTATCCAGTTCTGAACTATGTGAAAAATTTCAAGTCGCTAGCTCATCGGGAAGTTCGTCAGTTTAAAAATAATTTTTAAATTTGTACCAAAAAGCAAGTTAATAGAAACGTGGTAATGAAAAAAGGGGAAACTCTATAAAAATGCTTTTGAATCTTCACACTTTTTACATTTTTTAACTTTCCGTTTGAGAATTCTGACCATTGACAATCTTACAACATCCCCCAATAAATACGGAATACTCGTCTAATAACCATAAACAAAGCGAGTTCACGAAAATTCATAAAACGTTCGTGCTGGTTGAACGAACGTTAGCGAAATCACATTCTCGTATTTTTTGATGAAAAGTAGACATTTTTCAGGAACTTTGTTAAGGAGGTTCTATCGATACTTGAAAGTCAAAACAGCAACTGAGCGTGTGAAGTAAAGGCAAATTTCATTAAGCAAAATTGTTCCCATTATAATTTGTTGAAAATTTAACTGAGCATTATTTGAAGTGATATTAGAAAGTGTGCAAAAT